>CM030905.1:14570624-14760624 GCA_018136845.1 Heterotis niloticus
TTCAAATCTCATTTTACATGTATAGGAAGTTTAGCAGGAGAATTGGGCAGTCATCAATTTCCACGCAGCCGCAGGATGAAATGTTAAGGTCACGGTTATCACGACTCGAAGATACAGGTGTGTTGTGTTTTTTTTCCGGTTATGAGCATCTGTCGGTCGGGCACAGGAGTGGCGGCTGTTTGCATAGATCAGCATTGGTGTGGCTACGGTTGGACTGTAGGATTCTTGAAACGCATTGCCACTCGCATGGAATTAATGGCTCGCTGTTATTCCGAGTTGATGCCTGTTAACCTCTTGCGGGATTGAAGTAACTTTTAACAGGATGGATTCCCATGGACCTCTGCTAGGACACTCTCCCCCAAGGTTGTTTAGGATTCTGCCTTTTTTAAAATCCAATTTCTCAGATTTGTATATTTTGAATTTAGGCTGTAATTTGTGTCATCTTCATGATGTATGGTTTTGAACTTTATGCAAAAAAAAGCAGTGTATTGTTTAAAGTCTATTCCTGCATTAGTTCACATTCGAAAAGTTAGGTTAAGAGAGGAAAAGACTGCGTTTCTGTACCTGTCACTGGGACTGTTACCTAAATGAATGAAATGGCAATGATTAGAAAATTGATCCTTGCTTTTGAGGCTGTGTTTTGACCTGTTCAGATCGCTGCTGCTGCACCCCTGCTAGAACTGCATGTTTAAAGTTTATTGGCTTGTGGGATTCAGTGAAACGGTTGCACCTTACATGCACCATTGCAGTCAGCCCAAACCTTCACGTGCAGGTAAAGGCGGTGAATGTTTCTCACACATGCGGTACAAAGAGTAAGAACAACAAAAGCTAAGCAGCGCACAAGTGTTGTACATTGCTGGGAAGACATCGTGGCTCATTTCCTTGGTAAATGCCTTGGAGGGGTAGGATTCCTTAAGCGCTCAAACGTTGACTGCTGCCATTTCAGCACATCAACAAGGAACTGTCTTTTAATATTTACAGACAGTGGTTGGCAGCTTTGCAAGACTCCTTGGTAACTTTTCTCAAGGTGCTTTACCAGATGGGGAGACTGGCTCAGGTGCACCACCGAGTCAGATGCTGGAGACAGAGCACGTTGTGCAAATGCACACGCGGCCGCAGCAACACAGGATTAACCGAGAGGCCGAGGTCATCTGAGAGCCACAGCGTTCCTGCCCTTATCTGTGGCCACGTCCTAATGGCTCTAAACATAGTGAGGATTAGCAAGCGTTCTAGCAATTTGTTTGTGGCACAAGATTAGGCAGTCAACTGAAGCTTTTATCTTTTTTTTTTTTTTAAATTTGTCAAGTTAAGTCGCTGCGTTCCTCCCCCACTTCCCATTTTAAGAATGAATAAAAAAAGCGTTGAGCCACACATGATGGGGAGATGATGCTGTGCATGTTTCTGAAAGAAGCGTATGGGAAATGAGTCACAAGCAGGTTTTATGCACTATAAAGTGTTTGTTTCCATGTTCTCTGCTGTTTGCAAGCAGTTGAACTTTGTGTGATCAACGTGGATTCTTCTGGAAAGCAGACTTGAGATGACAAAGCTGCACTCTGGTCTTCTGTGCACCTAGCAACTGCTGACCGACGTGCGCTTTGCCGCGTTGCGGACCCCATCATGACATATGGTCATATTTCTGATGGGTTCAGAACCTGGTTTAGAGTCAACCTGAGACCACACGTGCTGTATGTCAGCTCTGGATCACAACTCTGCTCCCCAGTCCACCTCCGGTGTTAAATCGTTGGTAACCGAGTAGTCCTACTGACTGTGTTTCTTTGGGACTCCCTCATGTCTCCTCAGGACTGGCCTTTTGATGATGGTGCCCCCCCTCCCACCAAGATTGTGGAGGACTGGCTGGAGCTGCTGAAGAACAAATTCTGTGAGGACCCCGGCTGCTGCGTGGCGGTGCACTGCGTGGCCGGCCTGGGCCGGTGAGTGAGGTGCCGCTCGACCCCCAATCCTCCTGACCGACCCAGACGCCGTCTGCAGCGCCTTTCACTTTCATTGCCTGTTGGGGTTGGGCTCCTGCCAAGCTAAGCCAAAATTGGTTGGCAGCAAAAGGGGTCAACCGCTGGTTTTTCTTGTTTACTGTTTAGAACACAAAGGCCATACATCGCTTTAAAAAGCGGGTATAAAAAACAGCAGGAAAGGTCCTGGGAGCTTTGATTTTAATTGGCCCTGTAAATGGGCTATCGACTCGGTGGACATAAAGGTCCTTTCAATTGCATCCACTGTTTTTATTTATGTTTTGTTTCTGGCCAGGGAGGCCTATGTGAATGCTAATCGGGGGGGTGATTCATGACCCATTTGCGCCATGCTGTCAGCTGTAATCGCACCGGGCCAGCTGGGCTTCAGCACATCCGAGGGCCCTCCCAAAAGCACTCCCCTCCTCAACCTGGTAAAGCCCAATCTTTGACGCACGTTCGTCCCTCCCCAGGGGCCTCTCCGCTGTTCTTGTCACTCTTCCAAGGCTTCCTTAATTTCACTTATTTATTTTAATATTACTCAGATGGGAACTGCTGTGGCATCAGCCCCCCCCCCCTCCAGTTTGGAACGGTTTAAAAATGGCTGCATGAGGAGGCCAGGGGCTACATAAACTGGAAAGCCACGCTCTCTGCATCGCCTCCTTTTTGACAGGTTCACGATATCCATTTTTCTTGGGGTTTAGAAGCTCTGCATTTTTACAGTGCTTTAGATGTCCGTTCTTTTCAGGAAGCACATCCAAGCCAAACAGTGCAACAGCTCAAAGATCACAACAAAGCAGCATTTTCTCATTCCTTATTAGGTATCAAAACACACCAAGGCTTTATAAACTTACTGGAAATCCGGGACTTTTTCATGGTGATGGTGGTTGTGTTGAGCTGAAAGGCTTTTCCACAGCAGGGAATAAGCACCTGTTCTACTTATTTTATTCCGACTTGGTTTCCAAAGCTTTTAACAGGGTGTGCAGCTTAAAGTAAATTGTTGCATGAAGAAGCCAGACGCAATGGATGGAAACGTGGCTTAGAAGCACAGTCTGCATGCCAACTTGACTAGAAATGCTTTATAGCAGATTGCTAATGTAAAGACCAACGTGGTGATGCTGATCAGGTACAGCAGAACTTTAGAGGCTTATAAAAATGTCTTAATATAAGGTTGGGTTCACAGGTTGGTGGTTTTAAATGTTAAATGCTTTTGTAGTTGAACACTATTGCGTTGGCATTTTTAAGCACAATCGGTGCTGCCTGGCAGTGCCAGTTTTACCACAAAAATAGGATGATGGTTATGGCACCACTTTGCTGTGAGACCACCTGGGTTCTGATATCAGCTCCTACTGTCAATACCCTTGATCCATGTTACTGGAATTGAAGCAGTGGAAAAAAACTACCCAGATGTGTAAATGAGCAAACAAACTACTCGATAAAGTTATTGTGCCAGTCCAATATTGTAAGGCGCAAACATTCATTCTGTGGAGGAAGATAAGAGGTTGAAAACTTCAGCTAGCTGACTGCACATTTTAACTGGTTTCACGGCATTAAATGGCTGCATTGTCTGCAGTTCAGGTGGAACGACATCTGTGCACAAGTGAATATTGTGAAGCATTTTTATAAACAAAGCCAGTTGTCAGACAGCAAAAAGCCCAGAGCTGTTTGGAAAATCAAATAAATCAGTTTTGTGTGTCTCTTGGCACTTGGATTGGGGTTCACAAATCAGTCATGTGTAAATATTTTTATATGTGACCGCCTTACTACTTTCTTCTAGAGCACCGGTCCTGGTGGCTTTGGCACTGATCGAAAGTGGGATGAAGTATGAAGATGCCATTCAATTCATCAGGCAGTAAGTATACTTCCCCTGTGATGTTCTGTTGGGTCTTTGCTGCACCATAGAATTATCCAGAGATGACAAAATAGTGGATTTTCACAGAAAATGATTCAGAGGAAAATGATGTGCAATTTTTTTTTTTTTTTTTTGGTAATTTGTTTATGCTGCTCCCCCTCCCCCCCAAACCTAACTGTTCCCCTTTTCCAGGAAGCGCAGAGGAGCCATTAACAGCAAGCAGCTGACCTACCTGGAGAAATACCGGCCCAAACAGAGACTGCGTTTCAAGGACCCTCACAACCACAAGAACAAGTGCTGTGTCATGTGATCCCCTTGACCTCCTGTTGACGGAACACAGCTGTTAAGACATGAACGGATCGCAACCAGTGACTCTGGGCCGCAACCCTATAAGTTTGAAACAAAGTGCTTTATCTGTCAATGGGGGCGCTGTTCTCTAGGATGTAATGCTGAGCTCAGGGCTGTCAGACGAGCCTCTTGAATTAAACTTGTGTGCATTAAGAAAACCCAGGTGTTAGCTAATCGCTGAGCATATGGAGGTGAAGGACTGGCTGCACACCTCACCAAAGTGCACTGTTTGCACCTGGATGTTTCTACTACGGTCCAGCTAACATCCCTGCCCCCAGCTACAGTGAACCCTTGGTGTCACTGTCGAGCGGTGCTGCAGCCCCCTTGACTCTGCCCCAAACAGTGTCGCTGGCATTCATCCATCGTCTGCTTTTCTGCATTCTAGTTATTGAATTCCTGTAGCCAAGAGCAGCATCAGTGCCACTTGTTTTCCATGCTGTTTTCTGGTCTCCTCAATGCCTGCCCCCATCTGAGTCACTGACACATGGCAGCAAACATAACCTGTACCACCTAGCGGTTTTTCTTAAACCTTCACCCATATGGAGATTCCCACCCCCCCCATTACATACAGTTTGATCACTTTGTGTCACAGGGTTTATTCATCTCACAAATGTTCCCCCTGTAACCACCCCATCTACATACGTGTGTGTTTTGGGGGGAGGGAGACAGTTTTTATAATGGAAGTGTATTTTGTACAAGTTCTAATATAAAGTTCTCTGGGTTCTAATGTATTTTAGCCCCGCGTTCTTGTGGCATTCAGTCATTTTGAATAAATTTACCTGAACATTTTGGGTGCAGAAGATCCAACCAGGTTAGGGTTGCGTTGGGTTTGCAGCTGGTTGCCCTAAAGTCAGCGGTTGTTTGGGTGACTAAACAGTGGCGAGGTACTTTGGGTGTCACAGAAAACTGTAACATTTTCCTGCATCGGGAGTTACCCACTTCAGTTTATTGTTAATAAAAAGTTAATAAAGTACATGTTTTAAATGGACTTTTTGCACTTGTTGTTATTGTATATGAACAAACAGTACCATTCAGTTGCTTTGCAGCAAATCTGATGCTGCTGCTCAGTTTTGGCCTCTGTGGTAGGGCAAAGTCCCACTGTGTCTCAGAGCTGCTGAATGCTTTCCAGCCGTGTCACTCTTCACCCTTTGTGCCCCCCCCCCCCACATGTGCAGCTTGATGGTGAAAATATCTAAACCCCCTGCACCCCCACCCTTTTCCAGGTGCTTTAAGGTACTTGTAGCACTGTGGCTACAGGAAAGTGGCTGATTGTGGATTTGGGTCTGTTTTAGACACAGCTTCTAGATGAAGATTTTTAACTTGTGGAAATGTCTGATCTAGAAGTTGGGTCAGGTGCTTTGTACCTTTTAGTCCCACTTTTTATAGCAAAAGTATTGCTGTGCTTGGATTCCTCTTATCCCTGTAGTTGAGATTTGTTAGATGTTTGCAGACCATGTGGATATTCAGCTGAGTCCATCTTTTTAACCCATTAACTGGACCAACAAGTTTACTTTGGCACAGCCTTAACTGGAACAATTTTTACTGTTTGGTGGGACTGGCTGTTTTGACCCAGTCTGCTTCTGGTTGGCCTGTGAATTGATGGAAGATTCTGTAGAATTGGTGTTACAGGAACTGGGATCAGACAAGGTGAAGGTGGATGCACCCCACCCTGGCTGAGGACATTGAAACCAGTCTTATCTTCAGACCATCTTGGCTGTGGTCCATGGGAGAGGACTGTTTGCGTAAATGGGGAGGAACAGGGATTAGGGGGGTGTCCAAGGAAAATGAAGACTAACCATTTTTTTTTTTTTTTTTTTTTTTTTTTTTTTTTTTTTTTTGGGGGGGTGGGGTGTTGCAGAGCCCCAGAGATCATATTATTATAGCCTTCCTGGGTTTGTCCCTGTTGTGATGTCCACCTCAAGATTGTGTGGGGAAATTCAAGGTGGCAACTGTTTTGGCAGCAGGTCCACTAGTGGCTCACGCAGGACTTGGGTTTGGATCCCTGCTCTTGATCAAGGTACTCGCCCACAATTAACACAGTAAAAAAAAAAAAAAAAAAAAAAAAAAAATTACCCAGCTCTACAAACTGAGCAGCTTGGTGTACAAATGTAACCCTGCAAGCCACCTTGGCTGAGCCACTTTCTAGATTCTTGGCAGGATTTCATTAGATGCCAGTGCTCAATACCCAACCCAAAACGCTGAAAATCTGCGTGTCAGTGCAGGCGTGCTGCTGCTTGGTAAACAGTTCTGAAATGTGCACCGTTTTTCTACAGTACAGCCCAAACGCTTCTGCAAATCCTCAGCTGTGGTGAACAACTGTATTAATGGCTGACGACTGCATAAAACGGCGCTCATTCTGGTCAAACGGATTTTAATAAACGGGGATTATAAATGATGGACCTGGGGCCGAGTCACACAGGCTCATCCTGGGGTCAGCATTATTCTAGTGTGAAAATAGCTTTCGAAACCACTTGGAAGTGATTCGGAGGGGATCGCTGTGCCAACTGCACTTGCCTACAGGCTCCCAGCGGAGTGTTTTACAAAAGCCTGACACAAAATCTCCTACGAATATAAAGCTGCCCTCCCCGCAGATTTAATGTTTCATTTGTCTGAAAGCCCTCCTGCTGAACCCTCTCCTCTTGTCCTTGTGGACTGCTTGTAGTGAGAGAACTGGGTGCTGGGGCCACCCCCTCTCTGCAGTGCTTGCATTACAGCAGCCCTACAGCATGGGACTCCCCTCTCCAGCATCTTCATGCTCATTTTCCAGAAGTTCTTTCACTCTGTTGTGGAGTGAAAATTAGCTGCAATTCTGTTATCCACTGTTAGGTGGCAGCAAAACACAATAGTGTGGGACCACCTTTGTTCAACTAGTCTCCAGTGTTTACAACAGAGGTCTAGTGTTCCTGAGCATTACTGTCAACAGTACATTTTTTTTTTTTGCATTACTGTAGCTATATTCATTTCTGCATGAGCTACAAATCAAGCTATATCTGTTTTGTTCAGTTTTTCCTGATTTCAGTGGAAGTGGCCCAAGCAGATGAATAGCAGACATGCTTATATGAGGTTAGTGGCACTGAAAGGGAGGTTGTGGGCATTTTTTTTCCTCTTTTTTTTCTTTCTTTTTGTGTGGTGTGAAGTTGTTAATGTGAGTCCAATATTCTGTAGAAATACCCTGGGTGGTGGTGATGGAAGTTTTTTTAAAATTTTTAAATTTAACTTAATTTTACTGGAACATATTACATTAACAGGTGGGTATTGTCCAGCTTTATGAACTGTGACTTGGTGGAAAAAGTGACAATGTTTCACTTCTGCTGCCAGTTGTTTCCGAGTTGTATGGCACAAACACCACAAAAGCCTCACGGTAAATGAGTGATGGGAAATGACTGGTTTCTGGAAGGTGTACACACTTGTTCTGTAATGGTTATGAGAAACATACCTTCTATTTAGAAGCTGTGTGTTTGAAGACCCATAAACTGAGTTCCAGCTGCTGTCCCAGAGGGGATCCTGCTGTGGACCTGTTGAACCCAAGCTGCACCCATAGGCTACAACAGTCAACAAAAGCAGTGAAATTTTTCTTGTAAAACTACAGGCCATTACCCCACCCCTTCCTTCAGGTAAGCTACCCAAAACTAAATCAATTTTAACCTCACCAGTCCAATTAAGTGGGCATTTAAAAACAAAAAAAAAAAAGACAGCATCTAAGGTTTAAAAGTTGCTTTTGCTGTACTCCGCTTTGAGGTACTGTCTGCTTCCTCAACAAAGGACATACAGTAATGTCACATTTCAAATGATCAAGATCCAGTGACAATTGGTTAAAGAACTTTTTATGAAAGTGGTTTATAAAACAATGAAATATCAGAAAACTACAAAATTTAACTTACAATTTCACCTGTTTGAAGATCCTTACACTTGTCAGAGGAAGACAAGAGATTTATCCAGCCAACATAATTTAACATTAAAACTAATGAATAGGGCTGAAGCCACCAACAAAATGTTTGTCAAAAAGTTCCAAAAAGCAGTAACTAGTATTGTACTGTACACTGTTTTGCTTTTTACAGCGTTAGTGTGATGCACTCATGTACAGTTAGGTCCCTAAATATTTGGACAGACAACTTTTTTCTAATTTTGGTTCTGTACATTACCACAATGAATTTTAAATGAAACAACTCAGATGCAGTTGAAGTACAGACTTTCAGCTTTAATTCAGTGGGTTGAACAAAAAGATTGCATAAAAATGTGAGGCAACTAAAGCATTTTTTTTTTTTTTTTTTTACACAATCCCTTTATTTCAGGGGCTCAAAAGTAATTGGACAAATTAAATAACTGGAAATAAAATGTTCATTTCTAATACTTGGTTGAAAACCCTTTGCTGGCACTGACAGCCTGAAGTCTTGAACTCATGGACATCACCAGATGCTGGGTTTCCTCCTTTTTAATGCTCTGCCAGGCCTTTACTGCAGCGGCTTTCAGTTGCTGTTTGTTTGTGGGCCTTTCTGTCTGAAGTTTAGTCTTCAACAAGTGAAATGCATGCTCAATTGGGTTAAGCAGTGATCACTTTGTGTCACAGGTGACCGACTTGGCCATTCAAGAATTTTCCACTTCTTTGCTTTAATAAACTCCTGGGTTACTCAGCAATGCAAAAAGACCTGGACGTCCACGGAAGAGAACAGTGGTGGATGATCGCAGAATCATTTCCATGGTGAAGAGAAACCCCTTCACAACAGCCAACCAAGTGAACAACACTCTCCAGGGGGTAGGCGTATCGATATCCAAGTCTATCATAAAGAGAAGACTGCATGAAAGTAAATACAGAGGGTGCACTGCAAGGTGCAAGCCACTCATAAGCCTCAAGAATAGAAAGGCTTTGGATAATGAGTTGTTCCATGCCTTCTCCATACTTTTTTCTAGCCATCATTCTGGTAGAGGTTGATCTTGGTTTCATCTGTCCAAAGAATGTTTTTCCAGAACTGTGCTGGCTTTTTTAGATGTTCTTTAGCAAAGTCCAATCTAGCCTTTCTATTCTTGAGGCAGTGCACCCTCTGTATTTACTTTTGAGCCCCTGAAATGAAGGGATTGTTTGAGTTGCCTCACATTTTTATGCAATCTTTTTGTTCAACCCACTGCATTAAAGCTGAAAGTCTGCACTTCAACTGCATCTGAGTTGTTTCATTTAAAATTCATTGTGGTAATGTACAGAACCAAAATTAGAAAAAAGTTGTCTGTCCAAATATTTATGGACCTAACTGTATTTTACAGCAATTACACACACCATGCAACATACAATTATTTGCTGTGTTTTAATTCTGACAGACAAATGTTTTGTCTCCTGAAAAAGTATGAATTACAAAATGTGTTAAAGGCTTCATTAAAAAATAAATCACAGACAAAAAAGAAACTGATCCTTTGAGAATTCTGAACAGGCATTTGAACATTTTTAACTGGTAAACTGCACAACTGGTCAAGTTACCCTGAACCATTGAGCAGTTAGTGTGGAACAAGTACTCTTTTCATTAATATAACTCTAAAAAATATAGGAAAATATTAATCCCCCCTTCCTCATGACAACTCCCCTTTTTCAGCTGCTTCAGTCAATAGTGTATTTTATGGACATAAAAAATAAATTTATCCATTTTTACTCAATTTCTACATTGTAGTTGCCATTCCAGACATTGTCAGTATGAAAGGATGCAGCTACTAGTTTGTCCTGGACTAATACATGACTTTTGGTAACAGCCCTGGAATCCAGCATTTCATTACTGAAAAACACAAAACTGACCTCAGGTTCTCATCCCTGTATGTTTTACGCACTGTAGTAAAAATAAAATAATGCCCCAAACGGCCCACGTGACTCATCATATGTATTTCATTTGTAACCGTGTCTATATAAGTGCGCGTGTGTGTGGTGGGGAGCAAAGCAGAGCTCAAGCCTGGGTTCCAGTAGCAGCTGCACTCTGTGGGCCCAGTGTGTTTGGAGAAGAGATGACTGGTGACCCAGCAATGCTTCCCAGTGGCTGAGATGAAGACATGGATGTCACCCCTGCAGGGGGTCAAAGAGGGAAGCATTACTCACCCTGCTGTGCTCACACATCTCTGCTCATCAGGTGGCATCTATTAACCTGCTTGTTACCTTAACGTATCACAAGAAAAACCACTACACATTCATCATTTCTGATGCTTAGTCAATACCTTTTACAAAAAGCCATTAGCAAAATTAATCTTTTCATTATTTATTACTGCAATCTAGCTTAAGTACCCTACTAAAAGGTACAAATACCCATAATCTTTCTTGGTCTTGGGAGCAGCCATGAGATTACAAATCTATTGCAAAGCTTACCCTTGTTCAACAGACCAAGTTGCACACATAAGGAGACCAGTGCGGAAATGCAGGCATCGAAGGACGTCCATGGACATACCTGCCATCATGCCCGAGGAGCTCACAGGAGTGTTGCCTGCTGGACCTGCTGGTGTGGAGCCCATCCGTGTCTGGTCTTTTAGAACGGGGTCTGCAAAAGAACAAGTACCATCAGTAGTAACCCGGTATGGTCTGCCGTCTCCTCTGGATGCCACCTTACTAAATGGTACAGTTACTCCACAGCAATGCTTTGTATGCCCTGATGTTGCTATATCATTTCTTTTTCTGTATAGCTCCTCCTTGCCTTCAATGTGCACAATCAGCACATTCCACATGAATGCATTTTAATATAAAGCCACGATCTAAAGAACCCAGCAATGTAGTAATACATGCAGAAACAAGCGGAGCTTTAATGGAATTTGCTGAAATGTGAGGCTGGGAGCAGAAACGCCTTCTGAAAGAGGACAAGTCAAATCTGGGCTTTTTCCTCACCTCCATCACACTTTGCTCATTTTACTCCCAACAAAATACACACCAAACAAATTGCTTCAACGGCTGTAGTAAATTGGCTTTAGTACACTGGCATCACAAGCGCATGCAACAGAAATTACGTCTTAGGATTCTCCTCCAGTCGGGTCAAGAAGCTAAGAAGTCAAACAGCACCACCCTCAGATGGCTGAGGCACAGTTCACTGGAGTCAGACATCAGATCTAGGTCATTTGTAACTTTCTGATGAACTTCTACACTTTGAAGTGCGTGAACTGAAGCTACTTCCTCTCCCTGTGCTCCCAGTTCAACAGTGAACTAAACAGAACCACACAAAAATACAAGTTTACTGTTGTTACCCTGGCATTTACAATTCACAAGTGTTTTTCAATACCAAGTTCACCTCTTCAAAAGTCTCCACAGTTAACATAATCCTGTATGTAGGCCAAACCAGGACTATTTTTTTACTGTTTAGACACACATATGTGTTACATTTTTCAAACATCTTTGATCATCTTCTCACTCAAGCTCAACTAAGCAGCAAAACTATTTTTACAGCCCAATTTTCTAATGCTTCCATGCTCTGACAACACCACGTTCCAAAATCTAATGTGTACAGTAAAAACCAACAGGACAGCAATTTGCTAAGTTGAAAGTACAGTGCACTTGAACACATTCAAAGTGCACAACAAAGTTGTTGATAAAGGTTTACAGAGAAACTGTAATGGACCAAACCCTGCTGACTCCATGACCATTTGTAACACTGGAGAAACAGGATACATCTGAAATGATTTTGCTTAACATGAATCCAGCAAAAAATGTAGGAGCAGGTGATACACAAAATTGCTGGATGATTGCAAGGAAGAGGAGCTCAGCAGAGAGGAAGGTTGCTCACAGAGGAAGACCACAAGCTGTTTCTCAGCTACCATAATGAAATCATGGTCTCGTTCAGTAGCTGCTCTAAGAGTTCCACCACGTCTCACCTGTTCTACTATATTAAGAACTTTCCAGTTCACTGGAAGTCATGATGGTCATTGTTTTTCCTGTATGTGCACAGTAATGCTTTTACTGTACAATCTCATCTGTCTGATGTCCTTACAGAGTCATGGAGCTGGAGGCTAGTCTGACACTCTCATGAAATCCTTTATTTGGATGACCCTGGTTTCAATTTAGCAAAAAGGTGTCAGAGGGGGGAGATGTGATAGGGCAGAGGGCCACAGTGGAGGCAATATCACTGTGTGCGCGGCTGTGTTATCCAATTGGTACACAGGTGTCACACTGGACCACACAATCCAGAAGCCTCTCTTCATTCCTGAATTAATTATATGGAATTCCTGTGCCTGAAGAGGAACGAGGACAGGTGATGCCAAATATGGGACAATGTGGCCTTTCACCATTCCTATGCAGTCACAGACTGGTCTGCAGCCCATCCAAGGATGGTTTCCCTGTTCCTTCCATCCAATTCAGCAAACCTTAAAGAGGAATTCATTTCTTCAAGGAGGTGGAAAGTTATGATCGTCACCCATGTGAAAAGACGTCAGTACTAGAAGCAATGGATGCCCAAACGCAACAGCTGCAGTCTGGGAGATTCTGCTCTCAGTGCTTAGCAAGAGGAAATGTGATGTAGATGAGGACATGTGGTCAAATGCAGAAGACTGGTTAAATTACAACCAGCATTACTGTACAGGTGACATTTTTCCAGTAAAGTACTACTGCACCGTTTTTTTTAATTCTGTAAAGTCCATCAATATTGCAGTATTACTGTTTTTCACTTTTGATTTGTGTTTGATATTTTTACTTTGAATGTAGTCTAGTAGTCATTGTATAGAGTAGTGTATGTACAGTCCTCTTTCATAATGAAAAGTTTGTTCAAAAAAAGCTTGCATAGACAAAGAAAACATAAAAAAACCTGTAATAAAGAGAAACGAGAGTCCAAAATTAGCTACATGAAAAACTGATGAAAAATTAAACCATGTACTGTAATTTCACCCATTCTTAGTATTTTTCAGGCCACCGTGCTATGATGGACAGAGTATTCTTTTTGGAAGAATGCGTTAATTTTCTTTAGACCCAAGTTTTGAGTGCATTTTTTTGGCATGAAATGAACAGTTGTACCAAGTTTTTTGTCATTTTAGGGAGCTATAAGAAGAGCTCTAAAAAAATGTATTGAAAAATGCTTGTAAAGAAAAAAAAAAATGCTGCTTGACACTTCAACCAAAAAGGGGCTTAGATTTTTACCCATTTATACAGCGGGGCATTTCAATGGAGAATTAAGTTTAGTTGTATTTAAGACCTTGTCCACACGGAAGTGGATATTTTTGAAAACGCAACTTTTCCCTCCACATTTTGTCCACACAAAAACATCATTTTTGGGTACTGAAAAATGGAGCTTTTTGAAAACGCCTTCCAAGATGGAGATATTTCAAAACTCCTATTAGGGTGTAATCGTGTGAACAAGTCAAACAGCGATTTTGAACAATTCATTGCTTCACCTCTCGCAAGGCGCTGTGTTTTGTGTGTATACTGCACACGTGCCAGAAACTGTAACCAAAGACTGCCTATTTTATCATGTGTGGTCAGTGATATTAGCATTACTTTCAGGTTTACACACAAACCTTACTTTCCTTTACTACAATGCCACCATGCAGAGACGTATGGATATAATTCAGCTTTTACTCATTTCGTCCAGGGAAAGCACTTTGAAAACAACGGTTTTGGATCAGGCCCACCAAAACAGTAGATGGTGGGACAATTTTGAGGGGTGTAGTTATCGATGAGGAATGGAAGGAAAATTTTCATATGTCCAGATCATCTCTTATCTCAGAGTGAACTTTTGTCCTTACATTGAAGGTGAGTCAACATTATGAGATCTCCAGATTTTTTCAAAAAGGTAGCATGTTCATTTTACTACCCAAGTGACAAAGGATGAGGATGTGTGTGTATGTATATGGCCATATGCAAAATTACTGCTGCCCAGTTTGTGCATAAAATGGTGGCATAAAGTGAAATGGTTGCTGGTACATAATTTATCTCAAAATGGAAAACCTGTGATTGAGCTTGTGAGGTTTGCAGTGTTAGAGGTTATTCTGTTAGGATTTTCTGTTTTGTTTTTCTGCATTTTTTCATTAGTTGCAACATTCTTTTTTTTTTTGTCTCGTCTATACCCCTTGAGCTTTGCCTTACATAAAGCAAAAGCATAATACATAACTTCCAAACGGCACTAAGCAAAAGAAAAATGCCAGTTCTTATAAATGACAACTATCTTTAAAACATATGTATAACATAAACTGTTTTAAACTTTAATTAATAGTCAGTGAATACTTATCAAACATACCTGAAATAAATCCCAGCATTCTTTGACAGAGGCAGCCTGTCTATACTTCCCTCAAATGGACCAGCTTTGTGGTCAAAATAACCTTGTTTACTGCTTCACTGTTGTGAGGAAAAGCGTTTTCTGCTTTTTCAGCTTCATCTTGGTCTGAAGGATACTGGTCTTGAAACGCTGTCAAAATGTCCAAATATGTGTTTTGGCAGGACTCCCACTCTACATTCTCCTGACTCTTGCTAAGTTTATATTGAAGGGTAACATTTAGTGGCAGCTCCACCTCATCATCAGTACAGATATAGCAGTCAGTCTTTCCTTGTATTTTCCCCCTGCTCTATTTACATTCGAGTCAGCTTCACTGCACATGGTTATAACGTTCTTTGGTGTTTTGACAAAGTTTCAGCACCACCTACTGGTATGGCATGATTATGTGAGCATTTTACATTATTTTTCCGTTCTCGTGTGGACAGAGAAGTTTAGTAAAACACAATCCGTGCGGACAGGATTTTTTAATTATTTATTTATTTATTTTTTAAAAAGTAATGTAGAAAAGCTGGGTTTTTCAAAAATATCAGCATATGTGTGGACCAGGCCGAAGTCTTATCACCGAGAAGTGTGCATGTATGTGTTCAGTGCTCATGCCTGGCCTGCTTCTGAGTGTGTATGTGCAAACTTACAGAAATAGGGGTGCTCCATGGCCTCACGAGCTGTCAGTCGGGCCTGATGGTCGTAGCGCAGCAGTTTGTCCAGGAAGTCAAGGGCCTCAGTGCTGACCAAGTGCTGATTCTCACTGTGCACAAATCGTTCCCACCGCTTGCGGGAATGTCTGTAGTCAAACGAAATCAATGAATTAAGTGCTGACACCATAATTTTGTCATAATACAACAAAATTAAAACCAACAGTGGGGCTCAGGTTCTTAACTGTTCTCAAGCATTTAAGTTAGTTTTCTTCTGAACACTGATTTTCTTATGGTTGAATCTCAGCAGCATATTATTATTATGATATTAGTCACACGTACCTGCCCAAAATGTCATTGAACCGTGGATCTAATTCAATGTTGTACTTGTCGATGTAGTCATACAAGTCCTCTGTGCCCAATACTTTTGCAATTCTCACAAGCTGAAAATAACATTGCATATGCACATGAATATTCCCAGGGTGAAGCCACTTTATTCCAGACACAACTGTAGCAGAATATTTGTGCAAAGCCTCCTATTTTTACTGTGTGAACAATAGAAATATTACGGTTAACAGAAATATTACAACAACATTAATAAGAAAACCATAACAATGAACAATTTCTGTAACAAATGCAGTTGCACACTACCAGCAAAACTAAATTTTTGAGTTCAAAAGGGTGTGAAGATTTGTTTTTGTGATTTTAGCCAAACAAGTGCTTGTAGCTTATTAGTATAAGTACACTTATTATGCAACGTGCGAGCTTAGGACAGAGAAACGATTTCCAACCTGGTCGTAGTTATCATGTCCATGAAAAAAGGGCTCTTTCCTGAAAATCATACTGGCCAACATGCACCCTAAGCTCCACATGTCCAAACTGTAGTCATACATCTGTCATAGAAAAACAAAAGACAACAGAGACATCAATACATTTTCAAAGGTGGGGAGAAAGAAAGAAGAAGAAAGAAAAAAAAAAATCACAGTAAAATATAGATGTTGCCTTGGCAGGCAAAGCACTAATAGTTCTCACTTGGTAGTCAACCAGCAGCTCAGGTCCCTTGAAGTACCTAGATGCAACCCGGACATTGTATTCCTGGTTGGGGTGGTAGAATTCTGCCAAACCCCAGTCTATGAGGCGCAGCTGTAAACATCAATAGAAATATGTTACTTCCAACAAGAAGAACAATGGTCAATATACCTCTCTAACATACCATACCTCTATAAAGCTCATATCTGTACTCTCTGTCATGGAAAAAAGGTGTTCTCAACATCCTGCTCACACAGATTTAAGATTACTGTATTTAATTACGGAAACATTTTCAGTCCCATGTGCTCAGAATAAGTCATCTGACTATCGTGTATATTAAACATGCATTTAAAAATTCTCATTTAGAAAACAGTTTTCAATAGATATAACAGCAAGCAAGTCCTAAGTGAACAGATGCTTCAACAATGCTTTAACCTGGTTCCCCTACCAGTGATTAATGACCTGACTGATTTAACTGCTTTATCCAGAAACTAAGTCCCTCCTGCTACCTTTACTTGGTCTTGCATTGGATAATGTATTACCTTAATGTACCACACAGCAGCAGCTATTTCCATGTCATCTCAGTCCAGTACCAAAAGCTTGAGGCACTGAGCACAATACCTTTCTGTGTTCATGGTCGATCATTACGTTGTGTGGTTTCACATCTCTGTGCATGATTCCCATACTGTGACAGTAGTCCAAAGCCTGAGATGTTAAACAGAAAGAAAAGGACCATTTCACATCAAAGCTGTAGTGATGCTATGTATGATAACTGAATTTGCTTAACTGGTAATAAATTAGAACATGTGATGCTACTGGATGAATATGGTCTGCATCATACACTACATACAGTCTATAGTTCTCATCTTTTCAGTACTGATATACTGAACACTGTCTTCCTGACAGGTTAAATACTCCATTCCACCTGACAGATGGCACAGACAACCAGTCTATACAGTTCACATAAATTAAAAAAATAAAGACATGTACACCTGTTACAGTCTGGCCATTGGGGGTACAATCTAGAAGAGTTTTGTTGCAGACATTTCACAATGAGGGAAATTAGCAAAATATTTTAGCATTAGCTAAATAACGAAGCTGTGCTCAAAGGTGGCTCATTATTTGTGCATCCAGCTCTTACCTTCAGGATTTCATACATGTAGAACCGAATGTCGTAGTCTGATAACGTCTGATACAGTTGCTACAAAAACAAAGTTTGGCACTGTGAGACAACGCACTTCATAAACTACATTTTTTTTAGATGGTATGAAAATGATCATTCTCACCTTGAAATCTGTGTTGTTCACATGTTCAAAAACAAGCGCTGGTGTCCGAGACTGAAAAAAAGAAGGAAAGTATGAACTGAATTAAGACATGCACAGTAAGTTGAATGAAATTTGTTTTGGGTATCTGGCAATACATTATTCCACAGCCAATTACAATCTATCAATAGTCTCAGAAAAGTCAGTTATGTTCAAAACTCTTTACATAAACATCTACTACTGATAATATTAAATACTGAAATAAAGTATATGATTTAATACTGTTAACATGTCATGATGCATTATAGGTAAAGATGGAAGTCGCCACTCACCACAGGGTCTTTAACAATGTCTAGCAGTGAGATTATGTTGGGGCCACTTCTTAGGTTCTCTAGAATTTTGATTTCTCTTTTGATTTTCTTCTTTTTTACTGGCTACAGACAAACATTTCAATTGTTAAATACAGATTTACAAAAAATGAGCAAAAGGTGTACAGTTAAAGTTCCCACATAAAGTAAACTACATATCTATAAATGAATTAAGACAGTTTTTAACAACTCACCAGTGGGGGGGGGGGGGGTGGGGGTATGATTTTCACTCACATCTAAATTTTAAACACGCTATTTTCCATTTTGCATTATCCCAGACATTTCTAAAGTGTTACTCAGGAAAATCTGTGTAATTTGTGTTATGAGTGTGGAAAACTACAAAAAAAGGACCACATAATACAGTATGTAACCAATTTTATGTTACTGTACATTGCCAAATTTATTTAAAAATGTTTAGAGACTACTGACTTTGTCCTGTTCAACACAGCATTGCATAGTAAATTTAAAAAAAAAAACCATTGTGTTTTACATACGATACTACATTATACAAAGAGTTATTTTGAATTAATACAAATCTCAAGTAATACAATATTCTGCAAAACAGCCCTTCAGTTATTGCTCTGTAGTCAAAGTAAACAAATCCACAGTGATGGAAAACAGAGGTCATACCTTAAGTATTTTGACAACAACCTTTTCATTGTTTGTAATATTTATGGCTTCAAAGACTTCACTGTATTTTCCTCTGCCCAGTTTTCGCACAAGCTGATAGTCATCTTGATTGCTGTGAAATAAAGGTAAAGACTCGATCATTGCAAGGCTTATAACAATATAGTAAATCCACAATTACAAACAAAGAAAACCACAAAACTCATTCAGATTATCAGTTTTACTCAGGACTACTTGCTACTAACTTGAATTTAAATTTCATAAAATTTATGACAGTATTTTAACAGTTTGATTCTGTGCAGAGGAAATGTGGGGTAAAAATGTAAACATTCTCAACTGCAGCAAAGAACTAAAGACGAACACAACAGTTCTTTTATGCAGCATCAATTCAAATTTCAGGAGAAATACATTTGTTTATCGCTGTCAAAGTAGGCCACAATGTCTACACAGAAAGCACATAAGTGAAAACTTTCAGCTATCAGAGGACCTTCTTTGATACTAAATAAGTTACATAGTAGATCACTTTTTACATAAAATGTCTGGATAGTTCCTGATGTGAGGGAGAAATCACTGATCACTGACATTAAGCATTGGTTACAAGGGAAATTAAATGTTCTTTTCATGAAAATCTTACTTTAGGAAGTAAAATTTATGTTAAATGAACTAGTAATAAAATTTGCCAACCATTAAAAGGCGAACAGATTCAGATTATCAGCGCACATCTTTTAGTAAATTTAGAAAACTGAAAACATGTATGCAGTTTCTTGCCAGTATGATTTCATAATATGCTGCATATTTCCCCCCCCCCATCAACAAGTATCAACAGGTAAAGACATACACTTGGCACCTTTGGACTGCTACCTGTAAAAATCAGTTTATTTCTTTGTGCGAGGACTACAGCACCTGACTGTTTACTTTACAGTGACTAACATCACAAACATGAGCCCCCACCTACTTGCAAAACCACACACATTCTTACTGCTCCTAAGAGGAAACATGGTCTTAATGCTGTTGTGCGGCTACACGCTGCCAACATGAGCATCCAGATTTTCAATACTTCAGCAAGAAGTTCAGTTGACTGACTGACCACTCTGACTTTCTATGTGTGCTCACCCCCACTCGACCACATGTGACTCGTAGTCCCAGTATTCCCGTGGTCTTTGGGTGTTTACATCGGGATATACTCTAGACCGACTCGGAACCGGGCCTGACATATTCTGGATGAGGATGTTGAGGGCTCGGTTCTCAGGATCACCTGGAACAGGGAAGGAAAAAAAAAAAAAAAAAACAAAGTAAGAAAGGCTTGTTCTACATCTAGATGGACATCTGGGATGTCACTGAATAACCAAATTATTTTGTTTTTTTAGATTAAAAAAAAAAAAAAAAAAAAACACAATTAAGACAAAGTTTAAAAATGAGCAAAAACATCTAAAATCAAACCATGACATTATTGAGTCACAAATCAGACCTTTCTTGTGTCCATGCCTCTCACTAAGCTGTGCAAACAGTTAAACATAATCATTGCACTGCTTCCATAACTAAACGCAACTTTAACAGATTTACAAACATTTTGTCAACAATTGTTTTCAAGTGAGTTAAGTTTCATCAGAGTTGCCACTATAAGCTGCAGCACAATCCCAGGGACCTACAAATCCCCACAGCCTTCCTTATGTGTGTTTACTGGGCTAAGCACAAACCAGTTTAAACCCAAACTTCAACCAAGCTTTCATGACCCTTTACATAACCGACATTTTGTCCGAGGCAACTTACAGCGTTGGATGATCATTTACACATTTATGCAGCAAGCTATTCAAACTGCATCCATTCCAGGTTATTAACTTCATGAAGGAACTACCAAAGGAATGGGATTTAAAGTAAAAACATTCTAAATACAAGGTGACAACCCCACAACACTTACTAAGTTTTGCTGCACTTATCTTCTTGCGAAACACCTACATATTTCAATACTGTTAAAAAATCTGAGAATCCCAGCAAAATGAGATAAACATGCATAATATTTAACATAAGAAATAATAAGCCTGCCTTGGTCAGGTTCCATCGTTCATTTAACTTTTTTTTTTTATTAAATAATGCTTTTACGCAAATTTCAGTTATTTTCCCACGTAAACAGCAAGTTGTTTTTACCACTGTACCTGAAGGTATGCCCGTTTATCAATGGTACTATAGAAATACAGGAGCGGGTCATAAACCAACAACATTCAGAGCACCTGGGTGTCTCCTCAAACTAAACATCACGAATCGAATAAAGCAGTCGAGATGTTTTAAGCAGGAGCTATCATTTCAAAAAGAAACTGTTCTGGTAAGTATTATATGTGCCTAAAAAAAGAAGAATGCTCAAATACCAGTGGTCACAACTGGCTCCTGCCAACTGGTTCACTTTCACATCCGGTTTCACTAAAGGCATTTCACAGCCAAAAAAATGCAAATAAAAAACACATATTTCCACAGAATGAATATATATATTAAATGCATACATGTTCTCCAGAGTTAAACCAGTAATAAACATGAGAAGAATCTAGAAACGGCGAGGACACGGCGAACTCAGTGCGCTAGCGATCGTTAGCCATTCGAGCTTCTCTGTCGCCTATCCAAACCTTCACTGGGAATAAAATATAAAAATAAAATCTGCGTGAGTGTCTGCCGGCTCCTTGCCGCCTGTGGTTCATCCGAAGCGGAGCGGTGTTTCCCCGCCTCAGCGCCGACCGCTCTCTGACAGGCACCCCGGGCGGCCCACGGCGCTCCGGCGACCCTCACCACCCTCCTTTCCCTATTCAAAACTGTGGAAACCAAAGCCATTTCTCACATTTCGAATTATTTAACGCACAAACCAACTGTTTTCTGCTTTTCTGCCCGCTACTTCTCCGTGCCAGGCGTCTGAAGCGCAGCGAGAAAAACCCCCGACGGACGTAGGAGAAGAGCACCGAGCACGCATGCGTAATGGACGGCCGTTATAGAAGCGGAACGACCGGCGGGCTCGCGCCGGACGCGCACAGGCACGAGCGCGCGCTCCCGAGCAGGCCACTTCGGGCGTCACGACAGTCGTGCACGCCGGCTGCGCGTTACCTGTGCGCGTCTCCGAGCGAGCAATATGGCGGCTGACGTCGAGATCCTACCAGAGGCGCTCTGCGGAGGGCGCGGCGCCCTCTGCTGACCTAGAGCGGCAGAGCGGAGTGACTTCGGAAGGAGGTGGACAAACAGTTGCTCCGCGTTGCAGGACTGTAATGATCCAATGTATATAGAGATATTTATATATAAATAGCATCTATCACGGATGCAAAGTGCATTTTTGAAACCTTTTCACAACTGAAAGTGCTCGACATACATTTTTTAAATCTTTAATGGAAGTGACTGGATGCCACCATATTGGTAAGGCTTGTCAACAACAGAACATATTTTGTAGTGCTTCAATGTCCTTTAACATGAATTTTGGATCTTTGTCTCAGCTGTGCCTACTTCCTAATGTTCAAGTGACTTGAACAAAGGATGTCTAGACTGCAAACTGAATCCATGCTGTACAATTCAGAATTCAGAGGAGGCCCCGACTCAGACACTTGCCTAGGTAAAGTGCGTGCGTGTGTGTTTGTTTGTTTAAAAGTATTTTCTGCATAGCCCTGAACCCCCCTTAGCTATTTGCACTCATGATGGGCGGTAGAGACAGACTCTGAGATCTTGACAAACAGCTAATGTCTAGAAAACAACAGTGGTGATAGCTGTAGCAATTCTGAGTGAAATATGGCGAAGAAGGAATACAAAAAACTGGAGAAATAACCCATTAATGACAGCCTCAGTTGAGAAGTGCACAGAATGACAAAAATACTATGCTGTACCCTTAAAGTTCTTGACTTCCCCATGGTAGGAGGCCCAAGTCTCAGCAAAGTGGTGTTCATATATGCCATAAATATATTTAGCATATGTACACTCCATGTCCCATTTAATGTCACTCTGTTAAGTGTGAAAAGATTTTAACAAGCACTCAAAAGTTCCTGAAAGAGGATGTTTGACATTTTTTACTTAAAAATAACAAACGCCACAATATAGACGAGTGATTTGGGATTGAATACTGGCTGACTTGTGAATTATAGAAGTTACACAATATGTGAGACAGTTGGCTTCTCTGAATAGAAGTGTCTAATGTAACCTGAAAGAGATAATGCTTTTGAAGATGTTCAAGTTGGGGGTCTATTATCTTACAACCTGCAGGGTTTAAAAAAAAAAAAAAATATATATATAAAAATCACTGTGCAGTGATTTTTCTCTTAGTTAAAAGTAGTACCCATCCTGCTACACAAATAAATGAAAACCTGAAAAAAGGATTGATAGGAAAGGGTTAAGATAATCTTGGCCAAATATTGTGCTTGAAGTTTTCAAAAGTCCTGGAACTAATCGGCAACCTTGAAATCTGTGTCTGGAGTTAAGACACTGTTAGCCGGACACATTGTTCTCTTCCAGCTTTTTAATCCATTTAGAGACCCTTTCATTCTTGGACTCTTGTGAATGAAGCATTTGGGCCCATTACCCAGCAGGCTGGCTGTGGGGTTTACGGTTCCCCGGGGAGGCCCACATGCGATGGCCGCTCTCTGATCCATCCGGTCCGCACGGCTCATTCCGCCCGCGCATGTGGGAGGGAGAGAGTTCTCAGCTTTCCAGAAGGTCTGCGCTCCAGTTCCCCCACGCGTGCACACCCACGCAGGAAGGTCATGCAGACGGCTGGTCCTCGCTTCTGTCTCATCTGCTTCCTCTGTGACAAGCACCTTTGGCATGCAGTGGGGGAGAGCATGACGGTTTGCCATGTATTTCACACTTACATGTAAGGTGCAGGGATGTTATGAAAGGGGGATGTTGGGGCTTCCTGCGGGTCCTTGTGAGCACCCATATGAAAGCTCCCCAGCTGCCCCCTATGCGCTTCAATCCTTAGCAACAGTTGTGAGGCAGCAGTGGAGTTTGGATTGACCGCTGTGTCTAAGAATTGCAAAGCATCATCACTGAAAAACACTTTAATGGCCCTTCCACTTAATATGCATTCTCACAAGGCTTACAGGAGCTTCTTGGTCTAAACATTATTTCTTAAGTTCTTTTGATGGAAATTTGAAAAGAGCGAGGAGTCAGGATTAAGTTCAACGTTTGCTAATGTTGGTGTGGAAAGGAGATCATTGTAGCCTTGAAGCCACCATCAGCTCATCAGTCTGACACTCTTCCAGCTTGACCCGTTCCGGTGGCCCTCTGCAACCCCACACCTCATTTGTCCTACTGACTGTGGTCAGGGGTGTTGGAAGCCAGGTCCTGAATGGAGTCCAGCGAAAAGAACTTTCAAATTGCACTCACTGCACAGAATGTCATTTGGATGCTCATTTCAACATTAAAATTTTCTACATTTTCTTAAATATTCTTGAGCACAGTACAGTATACCTTACTGGAATCAAAGATGGTGAAACTGAGGCTATATTCTGAACACATCATGAGAAGACTGGAGTCTCCCAAAAGGTTGTAATATTTGAGAAAGTCGGTGGAAAAATATGTGGACAACCTCCAATCACAATGACTTTTCTATTGTAAATACAGAACATTCTAGAAATACTCCAAGGTCACCAAGAGTAAGTATTGATTTGATGGCCATAAACAACATACTGGATATAATCTGAACAGTCATCCAGAACAGATAATGTTTACATTTCAAGGTAAAAATTTAGTGCAATATAATTATTAATCATTGCTTAATCGATTATAGTCTATTTGATGGTTGATTGATAGAAGACAACTCAATAATGAAAATTTTAGGAAGGCCAGAGAGACTTGGCCATCATATAGAAAAACTCCCTACATCTGGCAGAGGTCTTGGGAACTGAGCTAAACGGGGCTCCCTTTTGGTGTTTGAACATTGCTTGGCTTCATTTGAGCTACTGGGTTTGGGTGCTTTTAAGGCAGTCAATTGACCATGTCTTCAATGGGCTGTAGACTAAGACAGCAGCATGGATGGGTAATAAAAGAAACTTGGAAGATGATCTGTGGAGAACATTGTAGTGATATTTGGGTCACTGCTGTTTCACAAATGTTTTGGTTTTTGCATTTTTCCATCTGGGTAATTCTGCAAAGCTTCCATCCAACATAAACCCAGCTCAGGTCCAGCTTGGTATTGCATACCTATGTTTCTATAATATCAGACATTTGATGTGTTTTAGTAATGTTAGATGAAAAAGACAAAATCGTGAAAAACTATGCTGGCTCAATGACTAAATATTTATTATCTAGACCTGGGTTGCTTTAATATCTGCGTATTTGAAATTGAAACAATTGCAATTTTGAGTGTAATAAATACTCAGTGTAATGGATCTTGATTTAACAGATTTCTGATTTAGTGGGCAAAATTTTATGTCTATATTTTGCCAGTACTGTGTCCTTACATTATTTTCCACTTGACAAGTCTACTCCTTTGTAATAGTCTGGTTAATATGTTCAAAATGTGCTTAAAACATATCATCTGTTGGACTGGTGTTCCATCCAAGGTGTACAATTTTTGTCTAGCACAGAGTAATTCTGGGATAGGACCTGGTTCTCCCAAGGACAAAGCAGTTAATGATAACAGACACATGGATGGACATATAATTTATCATTGAATGGACTTTTGGTTTCATGTAGGTGCTATTTTACAGGCAAATAGACATTCACTGATATTAGACTCCCCCCTCCCCCAAGTTAGCCTGATAAATTGAGGATTTGCTTTATTGGGGCTGAGTGTTTGTTTTTGGATCTCCAGGATGTGAGTCACAATACCTTTGGGGGGCAGTATTCATTTGTTAATAAACAAATATTCAACATTTAAAATTGAAAATGAGTGAGTCATATTATTAATATCATTGCCAACTAGTGTGGAGTTTGAAAGAGGCCTCAAATTCCAGATGTGTTGCTTACAAAACCTGCAGTTTGTTTGTCACAAACAACAATTAGCCAAACAAGTAACTGCAGTAGAAAAGTGGAACGGCAACTGCAAACTGACATATGAACATTTGATACTGTGAATGATAGAAAAACCGTCATAAATGGCTTTAAAAGCGCTCACAGAATTATGTCTGAACTGTCAACAAAGTCTGTGCAGCATGAGCTCCTCAAAGCTGGCAATTTAAGGTAAAGCTGCTTTTTGAAGAACCACGTGCATCTAATGGAGCGCAGAAAAACATAACCTGGAGTAATGAGAAGAAAACCTAGGGCTCGAGCAGTGGTTAGAAATAATATTATTCGATAAGTTGTTTTTATTCCATTTTTTCTACATCTGGAAAGGTTTACATTTGAAGAAAGCCAAATATACAATAAATGCCTTTAACCCATAATCTCTTCAGCCAGTTGTTAAACACGGTGGTGGATCTCCAATGGTATGGGGCAGCTGTCGTGTGGGACCCACTGAATCAGATGATTGCTATGTGTGGTTTTATAATGACCAAGGAATATGAAGCTGTTTCAGGAGACCAGGTGCACCTTATGGTACAAATAACATTCTCTCATTATGGTTTTAATTCCAACATAATAACACCCCTGTGCATACAGAAAAATGTTCCTAAAGTGGTGTCACGAACACCATAATGAAGTCAAAGAACTTCCATGGCACTCCCAGTCACCAAATCTAAATATTGCTATTGATGAATATCGTTGAACCCTTAAGGGAAGGTCTGGATTGCAGATTACATCATGGATTTTTAGTTCTTAGAGAAGATTTTCCTTACTGAAGAACAGTCCAGGATCCCAAAGCACACAGTTCATGACTTCTACAAAATGGACTGAGATGGCTTTGCCCCCTATCTTTTTTCCATCCATCCAGCCAACCAGCCATCCACCCATTTTTAGTAATTGTTCATATAATCCAGGGCAGCCTATTCTTGAAGTTTATGGTGTGAGGCAGCGTGCATGCTGGATGGGACACCAGTCCATCACAGGGCACTCATACACACTCATTCACATACATAAAAGCACCACTGGGAGGGAGGAAACAAGAGTACAGGAAGAACATTCACAATCCACACCACCTGAACCCAGAAGCTGTGAGGCACCAGTGCCACCATGAAGCTCCTGTGCTTTTTCAGACAATCGATATTAATTTTTCAGCATTTTCACTCTGTTTACTCCTGTCCGCATTCAAAAGTTTAGCAGACGTTTTTATTTCCGATGTGTAAAGGTATAGAGTTGGTGCCGCAGGTAACAGCAGGTTGTCAGAGCTAGCAGGTATGTCTGGCACATCGCTGAAAGCCAGACCCAGGAACTATAGAAGACTGAACCAGCTGAGCTCCTTCACTTCAGCTCATATTTATTTCCCTGGACTGCGCAAATTTCTTTCCCAGACCTGCCTTTCAGAGACACTTCCTCTACTGCATTACCATCTTCTGTTTTTCAGACATTTCTCTGTGTAACGCTGTCATTGTTCTAACTTCATGCCTCTCCAACAGTTTATTGAAAAAGCACTTACCAGAGATATACCTTTCCCATGTCTGTCATATAATAAGATTTCTTCTTTTTCGTCAGTACTTGTCTGTGTCCAATTTTCAGAATTGAAAGATATTTATCCTTTATCTTTAACCGCATAATCCTGGTCAGGGTCATGGCGGTCAGGAGCCTATGCAGGTATTATTGGGCACTAGGCCATGAAACTACATCCTGAATGGGACTCCAGAGAGATGGAAATATAATGTAATATAAGGTCTGGCAATGAATAAATCACTATCTCTCCCTTTTATATGCCAATAAAACTCAGACTGTTTGTTTCATAGTTTTGTTTTGTCTGTTTTTTATGCATGACTTTGTTTTTCAAGTCACAGATTTGAATTTTGACACAAGAATTTATGCAGACAAGTTCATTAAAGTTCATTAAACTCAAAAATGGCTCCTTACTATTTTGAAAATATAAAATTCTGTCTCTGACAAGACTTGGACAAGTAACATCACATGCAGAGGGTACGTATGTGACGCTGAGGGATATTCTTGCTCCACAAACATAATTTCCTCACTCTACACACACACACACACACACACACACACACACACACACACACACACACTTTCTCTAATACACTAGAGCGCCCATCCTGCCTGACAAGCTGTACACACACACACAAATGCTGACATACTTTCTCATTCAAATGCAGTGGAAGATAATAAAGTTTCTGATAAATAATTTGGTAATACTATATGTCATAAGGGATCCCCTTTATAATCCGAGCTCTTTTATTGGCACTGTGTGTTTAATACGAACCTATAATATAATAATAGCTATTATATATCATGTAATATACATTGTCTGTATGTTACTTTGTATACACCATACACACGTATACACACACACACACACACAAATGTATTGAATTGAAAGGGAATAAAGGTAATAAAACTCGATATACTGTACATTATATGCACATTACTACAGATGGCACGTGCATTGCTGTCAGTGTTGTTAACATGTTCACACGTCCAGTAGGTTTTATATGCAAGAAAATAAAAATTTTTAAAAAGTTATAAGAAATAATACTGGAGCTGCATACATTAATGGCAAAACTTTGACAATATTTTTTGACACCTAACCACTATCAACATGCACATCACTCTCTCCGCTGCCCGCCTGTCCAATAGCACCCAAAATTCTTACATACCAAATGCAACCAACAGTAAAAACTGTTTAGTGGCCATATAACGTATTATTAATTTTTAATGTTTCCACTTTCTGACACATGCAACATGGAGAAACCCAGCTATATTAAGTGGACAGTTTAAGATAGGATTTGAGCATGACAGAAAATGGGGAGCGCTGTTGCTTACATAGTGATACCTCTCAGACACACGTTTAGAAAAAAATTATAATGAAAATAATTATTTAAAATGCAAGAAATGTTTTAAACAAAACAAATCCATTTTAATATGTTTGTAAGGTATTTTAAAAACTTTAGCTTGTTCATGTTCAGTATCATCACACCAGGTAAAGTACACTGCACATACTTAAAAAATATAAAATTCGTAACTGAAATATGGTTTGCTCAAAATCGTGCTTTCTGGCAGGATTTTGCATAAAATCTGTGCCTTTTTCTGTGTTATAATCCTCAGGGTTCAGTCACAGGCTGCCAAACCACATAGCAGACCAATTATTTACCAGTTATTTACCTCTTATATCTCTCATGAGGCAACACAGTCAAGGTCTGTAATGGGAAGGTAATATATCCCATAATCTTATTTTTAGAAATTTGTTTATACAAAAAATGGGCAGCAGTCTGGAAGTTTGCTCTCAAATTTTCCTGTTATCCCTAAGTTTAATTTTCTAATAAGGATCACTTCAGGTGTTTTGGTTAATTCTCACCAGATGAGCCATGCAGTCATGTCTCAGTGCAATAAAAAATGGGATTTTCGCAGTTCCACATTTACTTTAGTGCCATGGCTCTCGGGAAGTAATGGAAGGAGTGAGTTAGACAGAAATATTATACTTTGTTTTTATTAAAAGTTGAGATTGACATCAAGGGGTGGGGGAAGAATTAAAATCTGGCCCTGACTTTAGAGCATAAGACTGACTGGGTGCTGGACCTCAGAGATTGGCTGCAGGAGGGCTTGACTGTTCCTTTCAACCACTGTACTCCTTTTCCTTCCCCGTTGACTGGGACACAGAAGCAATGCTGTCATTGTGGTCAGTCACAAAGATTCCACACATTCACCCTGGTGAGAAAGAACCCTTTCAGCTATCAGATTTTTTTAGGCACCTTTGTGCATGCTAAAATTTCAGTGGACAGTAGACTGAGTTTGAGAGCCCTGAGGTTTGATTTTTCAGTATGAGTTAAAATAACTTTTTAGCATCAGTGTCCACAAAACCATTAGGGGTAGCAACGGAGAGTGTAGTGTTTAAGGATAAAGAATGTAGAAAATAAGTTTTTTACTCCGGTCCCACTTTTGAGCAGTGCTGATGTCCACCTCTTATAGTTTATAATTTGTTATTATCTCTATTTATTTATTTATTTATTTATTTAGGTGATGTCTAAGACAGGTTGCAATATCAGATAGCTAGCTTTCAAATAATTACAATGTTGTAGAGTCATTTCTACAACAGGGCATAAATCCACCATAAGTACTTTGATCTATGGTATTACAGCAGGGACTGGGAGCGTACAAAAGTGACCCTTAACCACTGCAGCACCTGCTGGTCTGAGTTCAGTAGCATCTTCACAGAATAGAATCCTCTTTTGGTTCCAGCAGGTGTCGCTGTTATCAAGTCAAGCAGTTACATCAATTAACGAAACCTGGAATGGAGGAATTCCTCTAAAGAAAAACAGAATTAAAAATGAACAGATTTGTAGAGGCGGTTCCTGCATTGCTCATTGGTACTTTATATCAAGGTGCTGTATACCTGTCATAACTTAAAAACAAGTCAGCAGCTTGAGTGCTGGAAGCAATGCATACACCGTATTGTGAAAAGCATGTGGATTCCCATTCTAAACTTCTGAGTTTCAGCATGCAGACACATTCTAGACAATTGTGTGCATCCGGCGTTCTGGCCACAGTTTGGGGAAGCTCCTTTCCTGCTCCAGTATGACTGTGCCCTTGTGTGGAAAGCGAGCTCCATAAACACATGGTTTGCCCAGATTAGTATGGTAGAATTTCAGTGGCTACATGGAGCCCTGACCTCAACCTCACTGACCACCTCTGGGGCAAACTGGAACGCTGACTGCAAGCCAGGCCTTCTCACCAGACCTCACTGATGCTCTTGTAGCTGAATGAGCACAAATTCTCAAAATCTGGTGGAAAGCCTTCCTAGAACAGTGGGGGCTGTTTTGGCAGCAAAGGGGGGAACAACTTCATATTAATTCCCATGGGTTTGGAATGGGAGGTTCACCAAGCACATATGGGTGCGATGCTCAGGTGTCCCTTTTGACCATACTGTGTATTAGATTAAAATTCTGTGCACACGTGCCTTTCCGGGGTGGATTTTGACACCCCATATGGATAGATTGTGGTATTACTGTGCATTCTCCTTCTCAGTATACTGTCCAGGTTTAGCATGTGATCTTTAAGCTTCACACGGAACATTTTACCCACCTGTAGAGCCACAATGACTTTATTCCTGCCTCCTCGAGATATTAAGTTCTCATGTTTTTACAACCAGTAAAGTGCGTTACCACAAAGGGGTTAGACTTTGACACAGCCAGCCAGGATTTTTAGAAATAGAGAGTGGATGGAGTAATCATTGCCAGGCATCAGGAGCTCCTAAAACTTCCTTTAAGGAACCAAAAGTAACTGTGAACAGAGTTCAAAGTAGAGCTGGTGCTACAGATCTCACTGGCGTTGCTCCATCATCCAAACATAACGTTTCAGACTGATAGATCCTTCATCTGAGCTGACCTCCACATTATGGAATTCTCTCCCACCACAGAGTCCGTTCCCCACAAACTTCAGAGCCTATGGCCAAGATATTGGTGACTGGAGAGTTGTGGTTCTGGTTTCTTATTGAGCACATGGTTAAACCTGGGTTCAAAGTGATGGCCTTCATTTGAGATTTTGGCATGCGCTCACATTAAATAAGTGTTTTTTGAGGGGGAATTTGCATCTCAGTCAAAAACAATTTCATTTCTGTTTTTTTTTATTTTTTATTAATTGTCAAATTAAAGAATTTTAAATAAATAGTTTTTAAAATGACACATTTTTACAAATTATGAATTGTTTTCCAGTTGATGAGTCTTAACTGGTTGAACCAGAATATAAAATTTGTTTGATGTATCTTTTTGGAACCTATATTGCCTTGGGAAGAGTGGATGGAAAAAGTAGATGAAAGGAAGGTATAAAGTATGAAGTACTGGTGGAACAGAGCTGCTTAAAAGGTTGGAAGACAAGGTGTGTCCAGTGAAGGAGGCTGCAGGGTCTTTGTAGAGGGCATCTACAAAGACTGCAGATGAGGAGACGTGAACCATGGTTTCAGTGGCTACAGGACACAGCCCAGGGCCCGATAAACACTGACTGGGTCACCTGGGCAAGGGTATTGGATGTTGAAAGACTTGCCCCTTGAGCTACTAGCATTAAATGTTAATACTTTATAAAATAATTTCTTATAGTAAATTGAAATGGCAGCTGTCTAACTGAACAAGTTGTTAATCCATCCATCATCTATAACTATTTGTCTAATGTAGCATCCTGGTTGTCCATAGTCCAACTTGAAAACATGTTATGTGAGGCAGGGTAATCCCTTGATGGAACACCGGTATGTCACACACATAAAAACATACACCAGCACAGGCAATTTAGAGCCACCACTTCACCTGAAACGTATCTTTGGCTTTTTAGCGAAAACCCACATGAACACAAGGTGAACATGCAAGCTCCACACAGACTGGGCCAGGTTCAGCACCACCCAGGCACTGTGATGCATGAGAACTATCTGCTATGCCATTGTGCCACTCCTCGAAATTGTTCAGAATAGAGGAATTATCCATTTGGCTGACACTGGGGATCTTCTACAAACATGTTGATGTGAAACTGTAGCACCTGACCTCAGAAATCAGATCATTGTACACAGGGACCTGATGTGGCAAAATTCAGAAGTGTATGAATATAGATGTTCACTTTGCAGAAAACTTTATAAACATTTCAGCTTTTCTCAGCCATGATGCTTATATGCCAATTGCTGTGTCATTGCTGCATTCTAGGTCCCACACAGGTTCTTTATTTAATGCTTATTTAAAACTTCTTCAGGCCTGGAATATGGACAAAACATTTTGTTGGGCAGTTTTCTATCAGCCCCATTAAAATGACACACTGTGGAAACCAGGAAGATGTAAATGCTAAATTACGTGTTACATTGGCCAGTCCCTGCAGCATCAGCAGGAAATTTTATTTGGATGGCCTGTTTTATGGAGAGTGGACGTGTTTTCCAAGTGGAACACTCATATCAAAGAGCAACGGGGGGTTGGACTCTTGGCAAGGCTGGGGCCTACGGATGCAGCAGACTTCAGCAGGAGGGACCCTCACAGGTGCGGCAGTGGGGGGTGGGCTGAGGTGGGCTGAGGTGTAGAGAACTGCTGCCAAAGCAGCCACCTGTTGTTCCATGGCTGTGATATTAAGGAACCCCCCCTCTCCGCATCTCCATGCTACTTCCAACCCCCCAGGTCTCACACTGCCAGAAGCCTGATGGGAGCCAAATGCAAGCAGGGGGGCTGTTCTGTGCATGGCAGTCTGATGTGTTTGGCCCAGGTGTGTATGTAGAAAGCTGCCCTCCACCCACCCACCTACAGTGTACTGGGGGACCAGCTGTCTAGACCAATTACTAACTAATTTACAGCAAATGCAGCTCCTGTCTCCCTCCCTGAACATACAATCTTTATGTATGTAACAATACAATCTAATATGGCCAAAAGGGTCTTTAATTTGTACTATTTAAAATCTCAAAATAATATACATTGATAAAATGTAAAAAAAAAAAAAAAAAGTTATACATCTCCAGAGATGCTTGGTGCATGTTTAAATACAGACCAGATTTCCAAGTTTGGATGATAATAATGTTTCTTTGAGACAACAAATGTGAGCAGCTGGGCAATAGCTTTGTCTGGACTTCAGCATGAGATACAGGATGGTGTATGGTTTTGGTCTTAAATTAAGTCAGGATCATTCAACTTTCCTATTTGCTTAAAATGGTAAATATACTGCCTGGCCAAAAAAAAGTCACACACTCTAATATTTCGTTGGACCGCCTTTAGCTTTGATTACGGCACGCATTCGCCGTGGCATCATTTCAATAAGCTCATGCAATATCGCAACATTTATTTCTGTCCAGAGTTGCATTCATTTTTCGCCAAGATCTTGTATTGATGATGGGAGAGTCGGACCGCAACGTAAAGTCTTCTCCAACACATCCCAAAGATTCTCAGTGGGATTAAGGTCTTGGACTCTGTGGTGGCCAATCCGTGTGTGAAAATGATGTCTCTCTCATGCTCCCTGAACCACTCTTTCACAATTTGAGCCCAATGAATCCTGGCATTGTCATCTTGGAAGAAAAAATCCATTGATGGAAAAACCTGGTCATTCAGTATATTCAGGTAGTCAGCTGAGCTCATTTTTTGGGCACGTAACATTGCTGAACCTAGACCTGACCAACTGAAGCAACCCCAGATCATAACACTAAGTTAAATCCAGGTGCTGACTTTTTTTGATCAGGCAGTGTATTTTATGGCTATCTTTTTAAAAATACATGTCAATATGATTGCCTTTAAATGTATGGGCAGATCAAGTAGAGGTTAGGCCAGATATCCTTTCAGCTTCAGGTTTCTTGTTTGAGTCCCACTAATGCTGTAACACAAAGAAATCACAAAAAACGTAAACATTTTTGCAGCAAATTGTCTGAAAATGAGAAAATGCATGAAGTTAATGCTATAAACAATAATAATAAATCTTTGCATTGATATCTAGGTGCGTCTTGGATCCATAACTTATTCACTCATTAATGTAGAGGGTTAGTCCCATCTATATAAACAGTACAGAAACAAAAAATACTGATTTAAGAAGCCTTGTGCCAGACTGGATTCAGATTTTGGGCATAAAAAGAGAGATGAAGGTTCATCACATTGCACTGCAGTTATTGTTATCCAAGCCAGGGGAACTCATCTCTGAGGGGCGAAACACACTGTTTAAAGTGAGCAAGACCACCCCAACCACAACCTGATTCACCACCACCATAAGAGATCAGCAAGGGCCAGTGCATAATAAGGAACACTCCTGGGTTACCTGCCAGGTTTCCTCTGGGTATTTGTGAATTGGGATCAGTCCTCCAGGATGGAAGGAAGATGGGAGCAAGGTGCTAAGAGAGCAGCAAGATACCACAACATTCTACTCAGGAGTTCCTATAAACATGTGGAAAAAACATAGCACACACCAGTGTTCAGTTCAGGATTGTGTCCTGTGAAGATCATCCTCAAGTTCCTTAGTACCATTCAAATACTATCATTTCTTAAACCCTGCAAAATAAATGTAGCTTTTCTGCAACTTCTGGTGGACGTGTTGTGGAATCAAAGTTCATAACTCTGCATTTTGAAATTATTTCATTTAAAGTCATCTTTTATAATGCAGTTTTTTTCTATGGACCAGCACTTAACTGTAGACCAAACTACTTAATGAGTAACACTTTTCCAACCACTAATTTAACTATACGTTGTACTTATTTTAATGCTAAGCACTTTACTTTATTAACCACAGTTCTCGCCCATATTGTTTGCATTAGGGCTTTATCATAGCACTCCTTTCATTAACAGGATCTACTCACACAAAGAAAAAGTTCCAAGATCTCCACTGTCATTAATTTTATTCCTTAGATTATGTGCAAGGCCTAAAATTCAGCATTTTTTAAAAACTGGAAACAGGTAAAATCCATACAGAGGTAAAGGGTGCAATGGCTTTGTATATTCTGGAATTTATATCAGCACTGTAGTGGGTCTCAATAGCACACTGTCCTTTACTGTGTTTTTCCCAAAGTTTCTGTGCTGGCTTATCTGCCACCTAATCACTTGCAGCTGAACATTTTATGGAGGAGAAATAACGTCTGTGTTTATCAGAGGAGCCTCCTTATGAGGCTGAGCTGTAGTGCTTATTACAAGATAAGTTATGTTGCTGAAAATATGCAATATTTCATCCTGCCCTTTGTTTACTTGGAAATTTCTTTTATTAAAGTAGTTAGCAATATGCTCCATGTCCCGTATTCATATTTTATTACGGCCCATTTTGTACATTTTCACAGCCCATAAAAACACAAGTAATAAATAAACATGTCCATGGTACCACTGGTTGCAGTTATGATGATTTATGTTAGTCATCCTTTTATTGCTTTGCAAATACTTATCAAAAGCAAGTCAGTTTCACACCTTACCCATCTATACAGCCATACATTTGATGGACACACTTCAAGTGAAGTTCCTTGCAAGGTACCATGCTTAAGGGTACTACAGCAGAGTAGGTTTTTTGTGGCTTCTGAACCATACGTCCATTCTTTACCAATAACTGCTTGTCTAATTCGTGGTCATAGTGGTCTGGAGTCAATCCTGGAGGCATAGAGTAGTGGGCTATACAGGGTCCACCCTGGATGGTCATGCCATTCCATCACAAAAAAATGAAATACATTCATTCCCACACAATCACACACACAAAGGGCAATTTAGAGTCACCAGTTCACCTGAAACACATGTGTTTGGACTGTAGGAGGAACCTGGAGCAATAAGAGGGAACCCACACAAGCATTTGGTGAATACACAAGCTCCATATCCTGCTTTAAAAGTTGCACCAACAATAAACTTTACATGAAGAAAATCCAGTCACCCTACAGGCTTTTTCACATTTATGTATTTTTTCAGTGTAAATGTGATTTTCTACAGAACATGTGCCACTCAACAGGCAATATGAAGAAACAGAAGTCCACTGTGTTTTGACTGGACAGGATTTAAGAGAGATATAGCAGGAGTATGTGGACAGCTTTGATGGAACAGGGCACAGAAGTTCTAGGAGGCACCAGGTAATTTCTACGTTGTCCATGTGCATCAGGATTGGGGTTGTAAGAGGCACCTGATACATCCAGCCATCTCTTCCTTTGGTCTTGAGTGAACTGCTCTTGTTTGTCAGCCCCACACCTTTTGTCAGATTGGTTAAGACACAGCCTGGATGGTGTTCTCTTGGGGGTGGGGGGGTGGGGATTGACAGCTCAGGATTTGCATGGAAGGGACATTTTAGGTGAGCCAAGCCTTCTATAAACAGCATCTTCCTTAAGAGACCTGCAGACTGTAAAGTGAGAAGAAGCATGCACCCATGTGTGCGCGTGTGTGTATTGGCACACACAAGCATTAAGTAATTGGCTACAACCAAAACGAGAGAAAAATCGGGAAAAAAGATTCACAAGAAGGAATCCAGGTTCAAGGTTTTCGTCACAAACTGGACTTCACCGTTTCTGCTTTGTATAAACAGGCACTTCAGGAAAGATACAGGGAACAGTGATGGCTTCAGTTTGTTCACATTTAACTGAAAAGGAACATCAATGCTTTTCAGCCCGAGCAAAAAAACAAAAAAAAAAACAAAACATGGACAAAAGCAAAAGATAAGGCCTTTTATGACATAACAAAATCCACAATACTCCACGAAGGACAACGTGATGCTTCATATAATTAAATATATATGTACATTTGTGTATGTATAAATACAACTGTCTGTGGAATTCCTTTTAAAGCTCCTGTACAAAAGTAGTTATGTCTTTACAGAGTGGTGTATGCCCTCAGCAGTCTTCCTCCTTTGTTATTAACTTCTTAGAGTTGACTTTCTGTCTCTCTCTTTGTTCTGAAAATGAATGCAAAAAAAAATTATGAGACCTTCCTGTTTCAGTTTGAAAAATATTCTCTACATTCTGTATGCCAGATTTGAAAAAATAACAATGCCCCCATTCACTACACATCACAGTACCTGTGTGATTATTTATTGCCTTTTGATCAGTTTTGTTGAGCAAGATGGTATAAGGACTCCAGGTCGTAACCCATTTATCAGAGCAAAAGCACAGAAACCAGCCTGTCGGATAAATCCATTTTCCGAAGGGGACCCTGTTTCCCTGAAGTGCCGGGTGTCTGGCCAGGAAGCAGGCTTTGGGAATAGCTAGCCTCACACTTTCCATTCTCACCTTTCCAGGGCCTGCGACACACCTGGCTTGCATTACGGTTGTGAGGGAAAGTCGCAGGAATGTCATTGTTTCCTTGGTGACGATGTACAAGGCGGCCCGGCGTTCACAATCCAAACATGCGCCTGACGTCTAACGGAATCTAATTCGAAAAGCTTTTTTTTTTTTTTTTTCCCCCAGCTAAATCTCATGGACCTTCCATATATTGATGTTTTTCCAATGTTACCTTGCCATTATTTGTCATAATTACATTTTCCCCCTCTTATAAGACATCTTATAAATTTAACAATCTGTGAAATGTTAATCTTTTGGCTGTTGAATTGGGAAAAGAAAAGAAGGCATTTAAAAAGTGAAAATGTACCTCTTGCTGACTCTTTAAGGGCTCAAAGATAGATCATATTTCCCACACCCTATATAGTGACCTTAGGCTTTATTTTAACACCGGTATTTAATTTTGTTCCTGCCTGACAGGTGAAGTTGGCAGCTTCCTAAGTGATTGCACTTGTCAGCTGCCCCTGCTGCGAGAGACTTGTGGATTGTTAGATTTGTAATTTTACCCCTTCTGAAGATAACATCTGTGGGGCTTATTAAATGCCACTTCAGAGCCCAATTCATCATCATAATGTACAATAAATATGAGTCCTGGCCACGTCTGAAGTATTAATGATTCCGCTACTTTCTAATGATGTCATTTATACGAGCACTGTCAGTGCTCATCGGCATATCATGCAAACTCCACCTTCTTTCAGTCCTTTCTGTCAGATGTAGGGAAACCTTCATATCTGACAACATGCGATCCTTAATGGAGGCATCCGTTACGTTGGCACTTTGTACATTTGCGATAGTTTTGGGCTTTTTAAAGTTTGAGAGCAGTGGAGCGGTCCGCCGTCGCGTGCACAATGTCTGCTTATTTTAATAAAGACTTTCGCAACACTTCAGTCAAGTTAAGCTTGAGAATGAGAATGTGCTTTTCTGTGATTTGAGATCTTTTTTAAACTGTCCTTCTAAAATATTGTGCAGCTGGAGACAAGATTCTTGTTATTCCTGAAATTATTGATGTTAATTTCACCTGTCTGGCAGGAATCTACTGTTGCCATCTCCTCATATTTATCATCTCTTTATATTTATTGTATTTTAGACTTGGTTGGCTCAGCATAGTAGTACATAATACACTGTGTCATATAATAATATCATATCATTTTTTGTTGCTTTTTTCAGTATGTGTTTTCGGTCTTTCTCAGCATCTGTTCAGTACTGGCTTTGCATTTAATTATTTTCTGCAGTGTACTCACTGATTTATAGGAATTTGAATTCCTGCCACAGAAATATGATAGGAATAATCGGAATAATCAGGCATATTTTTATTTCTTACCCAAAAGGCTTTGCTGAAGGGTCTTAGAAAGATGTACAGTACATCCAGCTATGATTATTGCAAAGTGTGGTGTAAGTCATCTTTTTTAAAATTTTAATTTAAGGCAGTAACTCCTGAATTGCAGCTGATTTCATCATACATTTAAAACCACAGGATAAGCAGGAACTGGAAGGCCTCTTTGGAAATGTGCTACTTCTACTCTTAAGACATTTAACCCAGGGTATTAATTTTAAAAATAAAAAGTGTGTGCCACACTCTGTCCAAGACAAATGCGAGTCCGTGCCAGATGTGTACGGCTAGAAGCTGAAATGAATTATGGGGTTTGACAAGACAGCACACGAAATGAGCAAGGGCAAGGCGTGATGAAATGCACACAGCCCAGAGCAGCTCACGCTCCCAGAACTGCTCCTCACTGTGACCTAAGCATTTGGGGTGTTATTTTAATGTCTAGGATTATAACCATAATGCTCTCTGAGTGCTGGGGCCCGTTTCATTCTCACTGTTACGCTTGAACGTGTGCGACTGCGGTAAAAAAATAAATCTCCATTCCCCTGTCCCGTATTGGCCCATTGCTATTCAAATTTTCAAATGAAATCAAGCCCATACATAAAAGTTTGCATGTATTATTGATCAGATTTTATTTCTTTTTCTTTGCAATAATTGCTGGATTTAGTTTTAGGTGCTGGGTTTCTCCTCCATGTAAACAGCAATGAATGATGGGATGGAACAAGTGTGACCGAAAGTGAAAAAAATTCGGCTTTTACACCAGGCTTTGAAATAAAGCCCAATCTGTTTCAAATTTAAGCAGAGTGTTTGCTGGGCTTTAGCATCAAGTAAAACAACAGTCATATTAAAATGATCTCATTACTGCTTTATTTTGCATTGAGTGCAGAGAAATAGGAGCCTTCCAGCAAGGTACATGTACATAGTTGATCATTTTTTTTAAGCGATTTTCTTATTTGTCACAGTCTGTTTCCTTCGGTTATAATAAGTAGCGTTAAATCATCTGTAAAAAAAGAACTGAGAAAAGCACAGCTGATCGCTGTGCTGAATATATGTAGAATTTATATATGAATAATAAATATAAAATTAACATAAATGCTTTTTCTTGAAAAGGAACAATTATGTGTGATTCTCTACTTCTCAAAGTCCTCTGCGAATGGGGGGCGGGGTTAAAAAAATCTGGCAAAATGAGAAAATGTCACAACTCATAAAAGATTTATTCTTGTAAGAATTAAGTGTCCTCTGCAAAAGAAATTTTCTTCACTGTAAGATTCTTAGGTGACTTTTGAAATAATGTGAAGGATTTTTTTGCATTTCCACTATTTCATTTCAGAAGTTAAATATGATCACTTTAATTAGAAAAGTTAATATATATACTTATTATTATTATATGTATAGAATTATATACAATGTCATTCTATAGAAATGAAGGGTGAGTCCAGAAGGTAAATACAAATCCCAAATTATTAGTTCATGTAACAGCTGTTTATGAAGGCCTCTGATTTATATCTTAAAAGGATTTTTTTTGTTATTAAGACAAGGAAAATGAAATAGCACAAGGGTAATTTTTTCAGCTGAAATATTAACAGTGCAGTATAGACTACCTTTTAGACCTTGAATTTTAACTTCAAATCTAAAATGATGTTGTAAAAATATGTCCTTCCTTGCAGTTTGTGATGCCATTGTATTCCACTGTCACCTTAAGACTGCACGTCTGTTTGGCAGGTTGGCAGGCTTATTAACAGCATCGGCAGGAGGGCGCCGCTCCTCAGATCAGTGCTAGGCAGCTTGTGCTGTAAATGGCTCAGGGGAGCTCACGGCTCCTTCTGGGAATGCCGCAGATGTTCGCAGAGTTCTTAGAAGGCTCCGGAACATAGAGGAACTCTATTCCATATTGCATCGATTTAACTGCGCTCTCGAAACAGAGAGGTTAATATTTCAGCTCAAAATCACTGCCATTCCCCCACATCCATTCTGAGACTTTCTACTTGTCATTATTAACTTTAAGAACAGTTAATGCAACCAGATAATTTCAATAATTTCCATTTGAAAATTTTTAAAAATATGTATTCTCGTATCTGCTTTGTGGTCTAAGTCTGCAACAAAGTGTCTGAAAAATGACTTTTATTTCCGTTTACATAGACAATGGTAATTATGGGTTTGTTGATTCTAAGATTTGCACCCAGAAAAAACTTCTACCTATAAGCAAATTTTTTACAGAATAATTAGTCCCAGCAGTCTGTCTTGCAAGTTCCCCCTTACAATTTCCCTATTTCTTTTAAACCAAAAGATGAATTTCATCTCAAAACAAGAGGTGAGAAAATGATGTTGGGTTTTATGTGTCCATTTGGACCGTTGGCTGGATGGCAACTCACCATCTTCCTCTGGTTGCTGAGGCAGAAGGTGCAGATCTGCTTGGGCTGCGAGTTCTCTAGGTCCCTGCCAGGCGAGCTGTGCTGGTAGACAGTGGAGGAGGCGTGGCAGGGCTGGCCGTCCCCACAGGCCTCACCCACTAACAGCACGTTGCCCAGGTGCGAGATGTAGCTGGAGGCCAGGCGCAGCGTCTCGATCTTAGAGAGCTTGCGGTCCGCCGGCTCGGTGGGGATGAGCGTGCGCAGGGCACTGAAGGCCGTGTTCACGCTGTTGGTGCGGTCGCGCTCGCGGGCGTTGGCGGCGTTCCTCTGCCTGTGCACTACAGGGGGCACTGGGGGGCATGTCCGGATGCTGGACTCGCTGTCATTGCCGACCCTGGCCTCGTACCCAGGGAAGGGTCTCTCGTCAGACCCTGAGCTCTCGCTGCCGTTCTCCTCGTCCTCTGACAGCATGCTGACCTCTGAGTAAAGGAACCTGCTGGGTGCTGTGCCCACCATAGCGAAGGACATCTTCTCCCAAACCCCACCGTCGTCCTCTTGCGTCTTTCACCCACTTTTTATCTGCAGGAAAGCATGTAAAGCTTATCCTCTTCGCATGCGTGTGTCAGTCCTAACCTCGAAACACACTGCCACCTGTCACTGTAATTTGAGGACACATTGACTGGTCATGGTCCTTCATGAAAAAGTCCTCACTTTGGGGCCTGGAATCAGGTGTTCAAAACTGACCTCACAGGACATCCAAGTGCGACTCTGCTCTCTTTGCAAACTGCTTCTCCTACCATAAAGACCCACGTGTGGGTTCTGCCTCACGGCGTCAAGATGGAGAAACTATATAGTCAGTGGGAGTGGCTTGTTTGGTCCTCCACCCCCCGTGCAGGCGGATCTGTGCCCTGGTTGGCTGAGCCGCAGTAGCTGTGCTGCTCTCCACCCCTCTGTGCTGGAGGTGTAGCTGAGAGCAGTTTGGGTCTTTACAGCATGTTTAAAATAATAAACGTAGATGTTTGGGACACTTCTGTGCATTTGAGTTGGCAGAAGTTCCTGCACTGGTCTCAGAGTGCAAGCAGTGTTTTGGAGACTATGATTACCACTGTTATTAACGTTAATATACCTGTCGCTTTTGGTAAAGGCAGCTTGAAGTATTAGACAGTTACATTTATTGTTTCAGCTGATGCTTTGCTCCAAAGTGACTTACAATCTTTAGCTGCTTTAAAATGGTTTAACCATTTATGGAGCTGGATAATGTTTACTAGGGTAATTCAAGGTAAGTACCTTCCACACCGGCATTACAGTAGGAGGTGTAATTCAAACCTTTGTGTCCAAGGGCAGCAGCTTTAACCACTTTTCCATCTGCTGTCCATCAGCCTTGCAACTTTCCAGTGATTTACCCTTTTACACAGTAGGGTATTCTTACCGTGTCGATTCAGGCTGGTACCCGGAGAGATCTGCTGAAGAAGCAGGGATCCAAACCCAAAGCTTTCCGATTGCTGAGATGACACCCCTAACCTCTACACTATGTGCACACAAACTACGTCCCTTGAAGTTCTGTCTGAAGGGTTTTGTATGGATTATCTTAAGCTTATTACAGGTACCTATGCAAGACTATTTAAATCAAATAAAAGTGGACACCCACCAGGGTTTTTGTCCAATTGCTTACAACCCCGAAGCACTGCAGAGTTGACAAATGTAGTGTGCACAGCAGCAAACATATTTCCATTAAAAAACTGACTTATTGACTGGTGACTCTCCTTTAACCATGCACCGAAGCATTTAAGAACGCATGCTAAAGGGCAAGAAACATTTATGAAGTTTAATACAGCGAACATGACGTTTAATAGGAAATGGCGTTACGGCTCACGCGTGTTGAGAAGTTTTCACCGCGAGTCCCGCTATATTACCATGGAATTTGCATAAGTGGAGAAATGGCGGGTGGGACGAGGCCAGCGGCTAAGGCTCTGGCTGATTAAAGAGGAAGTGCTGCAGGCTGTTATATGGGACTGGGGCAGGGGGGGCAGGAAAAAGAAAAGCAGGTGAAGACATTGGTTTGACTGTTGGAGAGCTGCGCAGAGTGCATTGAAATGCAGTTGCATGACTTCACCTCCCTTTCAACATCTCACAGGAGTTGTGGTCGGCTACAGAGAGTATACGTTTCACATATTGTAATGTTTTAGGAGAGAAAATGTTTATGTCCGAACAATAATAATGACTGTTATTACATAGTAACTATTGTGAGACAGCCGCGGCTATCAAAATATTATCGACAGAGGTGCACATTATGGAATAATTGTGCAACTGACCAGGGAGTCACATCTACGCTGATAAAATATGTGAACATAAAAATAACATAAAATATAGATGCAGTTATACAAAAAAGAAAAAAAAATGAATGCACACTGCGACTGAATTTATTTCTGGTCACAGCCCGCTTTGTATTTTCAGCCATCCGCTAAGCAAGAACTTCGACTGAATTGCATTAAGATTTTTATCAGAAGAGGGGTCACCTGAATGCGAGAACTGAAACCCGAAACTTGAGCTTACCGAAAACTTTTTTACTCCCTTCCGTATGTGCATTATTTTTACTGTATGTATTTTGTTAACGCTATAATCCGAATTAATCTGTCAATTTGGACCACCATTTCGTACGATGTTAACTTGCTTAGATCATTTTATATCAATATACAGTATTCAGGACAATTTCTATATGAAAGGTATGTACAGTATGTAAATAAGTAAAAGACAAGACCAAAAGTATTCATCATACAGAGACATATTAGCCTGGAGGAGTCCTAGTGCTGTGCTGAGAGGTGTTTGTTCCCAGGGTTCTGTGGGCCGACTGGGGGGGTTGGGGGTTGGGGTTGGTGGATACGGGGGGTGAAGGGCTTTTGCCCTGCGTGGTGACCGCTTCCAAACAGATGTAACAGCTGCCAACGCTGAGCGAAAAGGACCAGCAGTGGACTGGACAGCTGGAATGGGGTGTGGCCTCAAAGTTTTTACACACGCAGACAGACAGACACACGTTGTAATATTTTATATACAATATTTTTTCCACTTCTATTAGTTGAATTTTTCAGCTGCTCTTTCAGTTATTGCTCCTAGGATAAACACTCCTGTGGCACATTTTCCTGAAGGATTTGAGCCCACTGCCATTTTAATGGAGACGTAGATGCCACGACTCGCTAAAAAAAGCCCTGTCCTCCAAATAACTGCTCTTTTTAGTGCTTGAAGCAACTTCTCGCATCGTTCTTCCAGGAGAAATTGCAGCATTCTCTATTTTACAGAAGCCACAGAACAATGCAAACGCCATGCCCTTTCTGTGCTTTTCAGAAATTGAAAAAAGGGCATAATTTTGTCTGGAAATTAAAACTTACACGAATAAACATCTGATGAATTCAGGACTGCCATACTAGGGAAGTGGAATTATAGTGATGCAATAAAACTGACATCCTGTGCTTCGGAATGTTCCCTAGTATTATTGCTCATGCAGCTTTTTAATTCTTGGTTTTGAACTGTGTTTTTTCTGGACTTATTCTTCTGCTTCATCCATTCTTGCATTCCCCTTCTGCCAGACAGTGTCTCCTTGTTAGCAGGGGCTGCTACACCTTTGTCCAGGGGACTGCCCAATTCTGCCTTCCTAACCAACACAAACATTTTATATGTATCATAGCCACAGTCACAGCACCCCGTCTCAGACTGGGAATCATGGAAACTGAACAGGAGTCAGAAATGGCGCATTAGGGCTGAGATTATGTAGGCCATAAAGGACCTCAAGGGTGAAAGCACCAACTAAGGTTTGTGGAGAAGGGTAATGTTTCACAGCTGAAAAGGTGATGATATTCACCACTGCAGCGATGGACAAATTAACAACTTACTCATAACGTATACACTTTAAATTGTACTTTTTCACAATATCCATTGTACTTTAGCAAATCATATGTACCAAAATAGATACAACAAGGTGCAATCGAAAATTAAGTGAAATAGTTATATTTCTTTCAAAAGTGGTACTCGGGTGCTCAAAGTTTTCCAAGGACTGCGATTTTTATGCCCCCCCCCCCAAAAAAAAAAAACAGCTAAATAAAACCAAAGTAAATCTTTGTGGCCTTATTTCAATGCAAACAATTCCGTGTACTGCCTTTATCTGGGACACATTTTTTCCTTCCATAAAAGTCCAAATTTATGTATTAATCCAGGGTGCCAGTTATTTGGACAAACCATTTGGAAAATATGCTTTAAATTTCTTTTGAGCCATCAATCATCTATAAGTTTTGAAATATCCTCTTTTGAATGTTAGGAACACTGGGGGAAAATGATAATGGCATCATATTTTCAGCAGGGAACAAAAGGATTGCTTCTATGAAGCAGTTGAGTGCAATAGACTCAGATTTCTAGGTAACCTGGACACGTCTCATGTGAAAATTGCTTATGAAAATTGTTTTTTGAGAATTGGAAACAAAAATATGTCTTTGCACTTGCTGTAAATTGAGACCTCTAAGCTTTTTGGCACCAAAATAGCATGCTTTCTAAACAGCTTGTGATACAAAATGAAAAACCAGCAACCCATCACTGTATCTGACTATTCTTAAAATATATTTTTAGACTGAAAAAATTACTCAGGAGTTGTATCATTGATCTTGGGATGCTTCTGGATGCATCATCAGTGAGGCAAATGGGTCATTGACTGGTTTGGGGCTTTCGACGTCAGATGCCCTCATCCAGGTGACCTGACCCCAGCCTCTGTCCAGGTAGCAGTACTTTGGACCACGAGTTCACCTCTTCTGATCCACAACCACTTAGAGATCCTCTTTGCAGCCTCAATATCGACTTTATAGCGTTCCTTCTCTGGCTGCCATTGATACCAGCATCCTGTAGACTCAATACAAAGACTTCATGCCATAGCTCCTGGACACACACCTGGGCCTCCAGCCTTTAGAGCAGCACAGCTCCACCAGTTCCTTATGCTGCTTTATATTTCTCTCACTGGCCTCTTCAATTCATTCTTCTGGAACTGAGAGCTCCAACAAAATCATTTGCTTCCCTTATAAGGAAAAGGTGGAAGTCTACACTAGTCTAGACTCTGAGGTAGGACACATATGTCACAATACACCTCCAAACTCATCCAACACAGAACACCTTTAAATAAATGAGTTAAAATGGCCAAAAAAAATCCCCAGCACTAATTATCTATTTTCTTGCACTGGTTTATGAAATCTAATATTCCTTAATCATCAGAAATAAGAAGAGCAGAGAGATGAAGTCAAACACTTATTTTGGATATTTTCAGGGAAACCATTTTCAAAAAGTCCTTTCCTTTCCAGTTCCCTCCAAGAGGCAGGAATGCTGCACTCCAAGTAATGTGATTCACGGTCCAAAATCAACTTCCAGACAAATGTTCCCAAGTGACAGAGGATGGAGTGGTGGTGTGTGTGGGGGTAGTTATGGGGGTGGAGGGGAAAGGAGACTTAAGAACTGTAGAGGTGAAAGACAAAATAATATGTTGTAAAGCAACTAAGTGAAAGACAAGAGTCCCTGGACTCGGTTTTGTAAGATGTGACGTCTTATAACAGCTTACCACCCTTTTTGTCAGCTCTGCATCCGGCTCTGCTGAGCTGGTTTTCTTAAGAAACCCAGGAATGTAATAAATCAGCTACTGAGCACTGTGATATTTGCTCAACATTAAGTCGTACGTGAAAAATGTGCAGAATTCATACATAGATGGCCACATTTGTTAGTTAGACATTGGCCACTTAGCTGCCTGCAGGTACCTGGCTAAAGCAAACAACCTACTTTGCACAAAGTGAAGCATACACCCTGCCTCTGTGAGGCATCCAGGCTAGTGTGAGGTCTTACGTGTGTAAGGCTAAATTTACGTGTAGGAATCATTATTTTTCTGGTAGATTTGCATATGTGGTAGTAACTTTTATGATTTGCTGCTTATTTCGTGTCACTACCTTGCTGAGTGGTACTACAGCAGGTGGTGAGATCCAAACCTGGGTTTTTCAAGTGCAAAGCAGCAGATCTGATCACCGTGCTACTTGGAGCCCCGGTAAAAATGCAGATTCAACATTAAAATGCTTTTCATTTCCCAAGAGTGGAAATACATTTGCGGTAACTGTGGGCAATGCCAGGAAGTTGCTGAAAATTTCATTTAAACATTTACAGACACACTTGTAGAGGAACAATGTGCTCTAATTGTTATTGATATTTTTTACTCTTTTTTTCTGAAAAGTGGATCACTTCATCTCCATGCTATAATATATGTCCATTTCAGTAATGAAGGAAATTTTCACAGCGAGGAGGTCAGTGGTACTGTGCAGTGGAAAAGCTGACCTGCATTTCTTGGATGTCTGAAAGATGGATTCGAGGATTTATTTGCCAAACACAGTTATTCTGACAGCACCCCAGCTACTTTAGGAGCATTTTCATGAAAGGAGTACAAGAAAGCTGGCTGATCATAATTGATCCTTATGTTAGGTTTTTCATGAATTGTGAATATCCTTTGTCTAACCTTGCTGTGAAGTGGAAGCAGCCTAGTTTTAGGACTATTTGTCTAGTCCCTGACTGGCATTGGTGGAAAATATCTCTTCAAATGCTGTCCTGCTATTTACATTAGCAGCGAGATTTGTTTTTTTTTTTTAAACGGTTTGGCATGCAGTGTATTTTACACCTGCTGAAGAGAGAGTATGTTCAGCAGTGAGGTGTGGGGATACTGAGAACCTCCACGTGAAGAGGACAGGAGACAAACGCTGGGCACCAATAAAACACAGTTGATGCTGTACAACCCAAATCTGTTAGGTGCATTTTTTATCAAAAAAACCTATGACGGCTGCCACACTCTTGGTAACTGGTTCCTCAGTTCAATTTGTTGACTGGTTACTGTTCACATTATCCACTTTTTCCTCTTGCCTCATGATATCTGGCTTTCATGTTAAAATTTGGTGGATGGCTTACAACAAGGAGGAGGGTAAGGAGTGATAGCTGTAGTGAGACTTTGATTTTGTCTGTGGCCTTGGCCACAAATTTGTACAGTCGCTGTGACAATAAAGGCACACTGAAACAAAATAAAATTGCAAGCAGTCATATGAATTGTTCCCCAGAATGTCTTGTTATTTAATGACCATTCCTTTTTGCTGTATTTTGTAGCACAAACATAGTAATCGTGAAATTTATCGTAAGATAGAAATTTGCCCTTAGATTTTAAAGAAGCAGGGCTTAAAAACAAGTTTAATGTTTTTCTAATTTACTGGTGAGATCATGATGAACGAGAAGTTTTTTTTAGCAGAACTTAATAAACTTGCTAAAAAGCATTAAATCCAACAGTAAAGAGAGCGGAAAATTACATTTTATAGGGGTCTCAATACTGTTGGTTATCATGTGTCCAAAAATGCAAAACTGCATTACTTAAAGCTTTCTCAAGTTGGACCAAGCCTCTGTGCCTTTGGTTTCAACACTTCCACGATCTCTCCAGCTTTACATCTGAGCTGAACTCCGAGTGGGCTTCAGCAGTCTGACATCATGGTTTCCCCAACAGCCACTTTGTTTTGTCTGCCCAAAGGCTCCTGGCGAGAACCGTGGCTCCGTGAAAAAAGCAAGTCTGACACCCACTGAGACGAGGGCAAAGCGAAGTTAATGTCCATCACAAAGCGTCCAGTCCCATTAATTACAGATGCCTCTGTTTTGTTTAAACTTTCACAACATTTGCCATCGGCACTGACAAAAGCAAGTTAAATTGGCTTTTTTTCTTAATTCTATTCTTGCACAATATGATGTACAGTAACCCCTGAATTAACACCAGCTCCTATACAGTAGCTCTGTTTCCACAATAGCACTGTCTTATTTTAGCTCTCCAAGCTAATTAATCATAATAATATTCAACATTTCAAAAAATATTTTAAAACTTTAGTTGGAATTTTATATTTCTTATTCATAAAAATACTGCATTCGGAGTCCTAATATATGTTGCATCGTGTCATGTAATGGGCTCCTATAGTGCTGCTTCTTTCAGCTCCAACACATCCAGATGGAGATCCAGTTATTACTGTACTTCATGTTCAGTGGGTAATGGAAAGCATAAATTTTGCATATTGATCCGTTGACTAAGGATTAAAAGATGTTAAGGGGATTCAAATAAATCTGTAACAGCTTTGCAGCGTGGGCGCCCTAATGTAAGTGAACAGGGAGCTCTCAAAGCCAGGGTGTTGCTCACGACGCTTTCACTTGAAAGTGCTCCATCCTTGATAGTTTCGACCTGAGCTCTGTGCATAGAGAACGTGGGGGGGACACACAGACCCTTATAAAGAAGTCATCACTGAGGAAATGTGGGGGACATGCCGTTTTACTTAGCCACAGAAATCGGTGAGAAATTCGAGGCGCGCTGGAGCTGCAGCCTCATCTGTTTGATGTCGTCGTCTTGTAAAGCACCAGCTGGGCGGGTTGAGGGGTGCGGGGGTCTGTCTCAAGGGAACCCTTGCCTCCCTGAGCTTGTAAAACTGCAGGTTAGGACCAAATTAACATCTGCCAGGCTGTCACCTCACATGGCTCCTTGGCTAATTTCGCAGCTATGTCTTCAAATCAAAGTGCCCCAACCCCCCAACACGTATTGCTAGCAACAGCTTCCCAAAAGGGTGTTCACAAGATAAATATGTGAGCAGAACTCAACGCAACTTGTTTAGACACTTTTCACACACAGAAAGGCTCAGACATGGGTCTTGGATCTGGTCTGATGATACAGGTATTTGCCACACAGGTTGATCAGGAAAAATAATTCAGCCAAAATAGAGTTATTTAAGTCTTTGTTTTCCTGTGTGCCATTCATGTAGTTTATATTTATGAGTTGCTTCTGACAAAGCAGTGGTATAGACCCATACCTGAAACCGGGAAGTACTTACAATATGATAAATCATCTTTAATATTCATATTAGTGCTTTGTGGTGAGTCTGCCATTGCTATGATTCAGTTTTGTACCTCCAACACAGCCTCAGTGGTACCACTGTCGCAAGTTTCCTTCCATTCGGGAATATGAATTACAGCATTTGTCATATTTGCACATATACACTGCCCAGCCAAAAAAAAGTCACACATGCTAATATTTCGTTGGACCACTTTTAGCTTTGATTACGGCATGCATTCGCTGTGGCATCATTTCTATAAGCTTATGCGATGTCACAACATTTATTTCCGTCCAGAGCTGCATTCATTTTTCTCCAAGCTCTTGTATTGATGATGGGAGAGTCAGACCACTGCGTATATTCTTCTCCAGCACATCCCAAAGACTCTCAGTGGGGTTAAGGCCTGGACTCTGTGGTGGCCAATCCATGTGTGAAAGTGATGTCTCTCTCATGCTCCCTGAACCACTCTTTCACAATTCGAGCCCCATGAATCCTGGCATTGTCATCTTGGAATATGAAGAAAAAATCCACCGATGGAAAAACCTGGTCATTCAGTATATTCAGGTAGTCAGTTGACCTCATTTTTTGGGCACATAACATGCTGAACTTAGACCTGACCAACTGAAGCAACCCCACATCATAACACCAAGTTAAATCCAGGTGCTGACTTCTTTTTTGGCTGGGCAGTGTATATTAAATATTTGCTGACAAGTCTAGGGAAATGAATGAAACATACGATGACGATTCTAACATATTTGACAAGCATTTTCTTGCTATGGTCAACATCAGAAACTCTCTCTTTATGTCATAATTCCACCAAATTTTGAAAATTTTTGGAACTTAGATGGACACCCCTGCCAAATATTGAAACGTGCTGATTTCCATGAAACTTCTTCCCATTCTGGGGTATTTATTCATATCTATTTATTCACTTATTTCACATTTATTTGACATTGTTGATGATTTTTTAAACCTTCTAAATGTAATGTAAACTTCATTCTTTTAAAACACGATGCTTGTATTTCCAGTCTTTTTTTCTGAATACTGATTATGCCTCTGTGTCATTGTGATCTAGTTCTGTTGCCCAAATACTTTCCAGGTTTTTATTTTTTGTTATTCTGGCCCACAAGAACTCATAGGGAAAGACAAGGCAGTGTGAGACCACCAATGTGCTTTCTTCCCTTTATCTGTCCAAAGTGGCCACTATGGTTTATTGGTCTGTAAAAGAATGTTCCTCTTCTTATCCTTTCAATACTTATTTCACAAGAGAGTTATATCAGGGTGTTAAGTGTGTGACATTAGGCCTTTTCCATATTTATTTTGAATGAACTTTGACCATTGGTCACCATTAGGTAGATCTGAGGTTTACTCTTCATTTCTCCTTCTTCAAGAGGGTGGACATCCTGACAGGAAATTAAATGCCCTGGCATATTGTTCCCGCTTGACTACAGAACACTTGCAATTGCATTGTTTCGCCAGAACTGTGAAGTCCAAGCAAACCAGACACCATACGGTTCCAGGGAGCTGAAGCCAGACGTGCTTCTGAAATGCTTCCTGTTAGGCAGCACAAAAAGACCCACCAACGCGGAGAGGAGCGAGCCAGAGAGGTCTGCGTCTTCTCTTATGTTCACCTTCTGTGTAAAGGCACGACTTCCAAGGCCCCTGCTATTTTCTCCACTGAACTAGCAGATCACCACATTATTCCTCAGAAGCTTTGTCAGGTTTTATATAAATATCCTGGGTTTGATTCCTATTTCTGCTCTAATACTTGTAATACAAAACTGAGGCTCTCGAATTGCTCAAATAAAAACTACCCATCTGTAAATAGAACAAATCTAGTGTAGTGTAGTGTAGTTTGGTGTAATGTTTTAATGTGCCTTGGACAGATATATCAGGTCAATTATTAAAAGTACATGTGTGATGATCAGTTTAGATTAGAGATGGAAAATTTCAGTCCATATCACACCACAGGTTTTTGAGTTTGGTCATCAGCTGATCACCTGTCAGAAGACAAGCTGAGTCCGGCTGCTATAAATGCAGTGACTTGGTTAAAAGACGAGTTTGTCGATGCAAACCATGCAAAATTGAGAGACTTGCACTGGAGCTTTCCAAGACCAGTATGCTCCACAGTATGGAATCTCACAAATGATACAGATATACTGCAGTTTAAAAGCTATAATTTGTTTTTTTGTACACTCAGATATGCACAGGTAGCAGCTGATGGTTATGTAACAGCACACCTCTCAGCTCCTGGCCTGTGTTACATCCACCTTTGTTTCCTCCCACAGTCCAAAAACATGTGTTTAAGGTGCACTGATGGCCCTGTTGTGTTTAGGTGAGTGTGCTGCTTTTTTCTACTTTACAGAGAGGTGAGTGATTGTAGGCAGTGTGTATCTAGCATTTTAAGTTTCCTTGGAAAAGGTATCAGCTAACTTCAAGTTAATGATCAATAAACACTGGTTTAGAGAAAAATGTCAGGTAAATGAATAAGTGTATGAATGTACACTATATGGCCATAAGTATGTGGACACTTGACCAATGCTTCTATATGTGCTTGTTGAAAATCTCATTTCAAATCCATGGGCATCCATATGGCGCTGCTCCACAAATTAATATGGAGTTTCCCACCCTTTGCTGCTATAACAGCTTCCTTCTTCTGGGAAGGCTTTCCACCAGATTTTGGAGTACGGCTGTTGGAATTTGTGCCCATTCAGCCACAAGAGCATCACTGAGGTTGGGTGAGAAGATCTGGCTCACGGTTGGAGTTTCAGTTCATCCCAAAGGTGTTTAGTGAGGTTGAGGTCAGGGCTCTGTGCAGCCATTCAAGTTCTTCCACACCAGCCTGGCCAAACCATGTGTTTATGGAGCTTGCTTTGTGCATGGAGGGCACAATCACACTGGAGCAGGAAAGGAACTTCACCAAACTGTGGCCACAAAGCTGGAAGCACACAGTTGCCTAGAATGTGTTTGTGTGCAGTGTGAGCGCAGGCATTCAAAGGGGGTCCACTTACTTTTGCCCATACAATGTATTTTGATATATAGATGTACTGTGGATTAAAATTCTACTTGAAAACCAAAAGGAATAAGAACTATTTTGGTGACAAAATTCTACTTAATAGGGATAAAACATTTTTTTTTTTTTACATATTGTATCTGAAAAATATCTTCTGCAAAAAGGCGAACCTGTTGGGATGCACTGTTGCACAAGATGTGAAGGAGTTCTCTGTCAGAACGTACAGCAGTGTAGGATGTGGACTGTAATCCAAGGTACAAAGAGGAGAAAAGGAAATGTTAAAAGAGTGCAAAAACATTTGCTTTCAGATCGGCTGGTGTGTAAAGGAAAGAACAGCAAACGCATCAGTTTTATGCTTAACCTTGTGGGAAGTGTGGAGAAAGCGTTGGTCAATTTCAGTTTCACTGGAGGGCGATTAGCCATTATTTGTGGCTGGTCTGACAATCTTCTTTGTATGGAAAAATCGCCTTCTGTAATTGTGTCTGTTTTTGTGGTTTGCGTATCTGCGGTGCTGTTTAGGGACATTCGAGGGAAGGGTAACAGTGACGGCTCCAGAATTCAATGGAAAATCTACTTGTCATAACTGTCTTCCTCCTAGGCACTTACTCTTTGACAAGATGTCAGAGGATGATATTTAATACCGTACTTAACAAGGCCGAGTTTACACACTGCCAGCAGGGGGCAAATCTTTGAAACTGCTGGACCCTTAGTGAAGGTGCTTATCCCAGAACTGATAGAATAGGAACACCATGCCGCACCAGTGGGTAAACAACAGCAACAAGTGTTTACTCAAGGGTATTCAAGTTATCTAAATAGCAGATCAGTTATTTCCTTCCTCAAGTTTTTTTTTGTTTAGGATATTAATGTTCCCACAGTCAAGTTGTGTCCTGGGGAAATGACATTTTTATACGTGATGGCAGCGGACTGAACAAACTGATCAAGAAGGCTGGGTTAGTTCTGGATGTTAGGCTGGACTATCTTGACAACACAGCTGTCTATATTTATCAATCTACCTACCTGTCTGTCTATGTATGTATGTATGTATGTATGTATGTATGTATGTATGTATCTATCTATCTATCTATCTATCTATCTATTTTTCTGCCTACCTGTCTGTGTCTCTGACTGCTTGTCAGTATAAATAAGGGATTATTTTCAAGCAAAAAGAACACTGACATTTACCACTTGAATAATTGTTAAAATTGTAAATATAAAAATGTTAAATATAAATTTAAATTAAAAAAGTAATAAAAAAATCAAATGTCCATTTAGATCAACTGAAGCAAATAACATATATAAAATATATTTATCAGTTTAAGGATGAGTAAAACCCTGATAGGACGTTCATGGTGTTCTGGGGATTGACTGGACAGTACAGTCTGACCCTAACTGCCCCAGTCGTAACTCAGCCGGCCTTACTTCCTCACGCCTCATGCAGCCGGCCTTACAGCCTGCTGATCAACAACAGGATGATGTGCGTCAAGGGAAATGCCTTGAAGGTAGCTCCACTGACAGTGTGAGCACACATTTTTTGATTCAGGTTTTATTTCTTCACATTTGAGACCAGCCGTCAGTCTTCGGCGATTGCGAAAGGCCTCCTGTTAAACCCATTCCTCGAGAAACCCGCGAGGGACCCCCCCCCCCCCCCCCGAGGAACGCAAGGACAGGAAGACGTGCTTTCATCCTCCAGAAACCTCACCAACCACAAGGTGAGGCGAGCCAGTTCTCTCCCACTCCCCTCTTAAAGTAGTTCCAGGTCTCCTAGAACGGCCACCCCTACCCCCTGCCCTCACGCTCCCCGCCAGCTTCCTGCAGCCTACAGTCGCGCTGGCTGCGCAGAGGACGCTTTCAGAACGTCGACCCGCAGTTGCCGCATGCTGTAGGACATGTGCTGATCATCGTCTTACATGAAGGAAATAATAGTTCACATGTCTTTACTTTGTTCCTAAGTCCTCCGTTCTCCTGTTTCAGATAAATGTGGATCTAAAAGGAGCCAACTCCAGTAAAGTGCAGATGCATCTTGGGAAAAATTACTTTCTGGCTTACTTCCACTCAAATGTATATAAGTTAAAGATGGCAAGAGGTGGTTTGAGCCCCCGTTCCTCCTAGAGTAAACTGCGTAGTCACACAGCAGCGTGTCTTATTGGGAGCCAGACAAGGAAATAAAACAAAAAGCCTTAATGCGCACTGAAGACTCACGGAAGAATGTATTACAGAGCCGCTCTTGTGAGCATTGTTACATTTAGAAATTAAAATAAATCTTCAACTGGGGACACATTTTCTTGGACTTCCATCTTTGCAGTAAAATTCTGGAAAGGGGAACTGGAATAAGTCAAGCGGGGAGGAGGGGGGATGTTGCCTTCAAATTACGCAGTCGCCCACACATGGTTGTTTCATATTCTGTTTTGTTTATGTACAAATGTGCAAGAAATCTCTAAGTGTTCATCGGTGTCTCCTTGGCTGCCCGGGGCTGCCAGCGTGTGTTGTCTCACCTGGCTGATCCCAGTCAATGAATTCCCAATTTTAAAAGGACATTAATAAACCCACTAGCTTTGCATACATTTATAACCATTGCAAAGTTACAAATGTAGCTTTTCACTCTCTTATTTCTTTGTTGGCCTTTCAGGATAAACTACAAACTACCCTTCACAGTTCCAGAATGCGATCCCTCCCAACTGGGACACAGAGTTGTAGTACTGCTTGCAGTTTTATTTCCTATAACTTCCTAAAGAACAGCAGCATTCTTAAATAGTAACTGACCTCATGATTCAGTCATTTCTTCGCTTGTAAAGAATAAAAAGAGATGCTCCCCTAAATGTAACCTCACTTTCTCGTACCCCTAGTAGAAATTAGTGTGTACATGTGCAATGGGGCTATAATCCAGACTGCAACCAGCACTAAGATTTCCCCCACTCCAATGGGTCAATATACATATGAATGTCATTAGGTTCCAAAGCATTACTTGAGTGGGTGTAGGAAAATGTACGAGGCATATATCAGTCACATTTTGGCTGTATCTGCACACTTTTACATGCACTTTTTGAGTTATATTTTTAATAGTGCCTGAAAACAAATGATTTAGTTCATCTAGCAATATGAAATACTCCATTCCAAAGTGGTCTCTGCGTAATAAGGCTTTGGCTCGCTGTGGCTCTTGAGGGACTGTTTGGTTCCGCACTGTGATACGCTGGGCTTCAGAAGTAATAACAGCACCACTGAAAACCTGTCTATTGGAAAATGCTGTTGCTGATATTGACCAGGATTTGTCCGCGTGGAAATGCCACTCCTGTAACATCACACCTCTTCTCTTTAGCTGTGCTTTCTTTCTCTTCGATCCGTATCTGCTCGCCCTCGCGATTGCTCCGTTTAGGAATGACGAAGGACAGCTGTTAAATTTGGTTTGTCTGCTCAAAAAGGGGCCTGAGTGAAGTCACTGGCTGCTGGCAGCTCCTCTCTGACAAATGAGAAGGAGCAGCAAAATTAAGAAAGTCTGTTTTTGGGTCAGAAAGTATAAGAATTGCATATAGTTGCCATCTATGTGTTAAATCTATATATTTACAGGGGAACATGTAAGTTGTGTCGCTAAAGTTGGAAGATGTTCCTGCACTGGTCTCAGGAAGCAAATTGTAGCAACCACCCAAACTTCAAACTAAACGCATTCCGTAAAAATTATTTGTAAGCTGAAAATTTGTACATTTAGAAAAATAAAACCCATTAGCTTCAACATTAATTATGTTTATAGGTTTCAGCAATGATACACAGCACACAGCAGCCCCCACTGAGCACCAAGACCGTACCTGCCCCTGCCCTCAAACACACCCAACACCATCGGGGTCGATATCTCTCCCGCAACTTCTCACATTGGTTAAACAACCAGTTTTCTTCCAGGGAATTCTTACTGTATCAGTTTAGTGTAAATTCAGTGATTAATGATCCTATAACAGGAACAGGATTTAAACCCGGGACCTTCGGTTTTTAAGGTGACAGCAGCACCTCACCGCTCCAAACTGTTTTCTCAGTTTAGAGCTCTCATCTGCAGGCCACTGCTTAACATTAGTGCTACAAATTTCATTTTATGTGAAACCATTACACAAACCATATGAAAGTAATTTTGAATGAATTATTTATTTAGTATTTTTCACTGTTATGGCAATTCATCTTTTTACCATTGGAGGAAATCTACGGTTGATGCAGATTATTGAACGTCACAAATGCTTTAAATGTAGCAATTTTTTTTCTGTAAATGTAAAGGTTTAGTGTTTAAACTTAACATGTAGAAATGTCCTGGTAAAAGTGTGCAGCACAGTAGGGAGCACTACAATATATGTTCCCATTTTTTTCACAGTTACAGCAACATATCACAGACTCGCATGAGATTGTGTCCAGCTTCCAGTTCATAAATTACCAACAATACATTCCTATTGGTGCTGCTTTTTTGGTACTCTGTCTACTAGAATGTGTCAGCATTCATAATACGATTTTGTTTTTCAGGTTATCTGATAATGCTGGAGAACATTGGTGTTCCCTTGCTATTTTTATATTTTTTAACCATCCATACCAGAACTATGCATATTATTGTGGGTTTTTTTTTTATTATTAAAGTATGATAAATGTGAAGAATTGTTGAAAAAAATAGGTGACCACTAGGACTAGGTTTAATAAAAAGTAAATCATGTTGTCAGAAAACTATGAACTATCTGAGCTAACCAACACTGTATTCAGTTACATTTTTCTTAGGAAAACTCTTGATATGTCTGTGAATCTGTTACAGGCATTGTACTTTGAACTGTGTTGCATTTGTATATCTAAATATGAGTGCACAGCGTAATTGCATTACCGTTAAATGGACAGTTAGAAATGATGGTGGATGTCATCATTAATTCATTCATTCATTATCGATAACCGCTTGTCCAATGCACAATCACAGTGGTTTGGAGTTCAGCCTGGGAGCACAGGATATGCGGCAGGGTGCACCCTAGATGGAAAAGCAGTCCGTCACACACATTTATTCACTCAAAATCATCTTCAGTCAGCTCTGCACAGACTGAGATAGGTTCAGATCCTGAGCTTGGGAGCAGTGAGGCACTAGGAATATCGGTTGTCCAGCAGTAATATCAGAACAACAGGTCAAGTTGTGTTACACTGAAATGCCTTCAGAAATAGCAGATTGGCCTAAAAAATTTAAATATCAAAAACAACCAATTTGGTTACAAGTGTTGTAGCTGTTTATTAAAGTTTGCCACTTGGGCTGAGCATAGATGATTTCAAGCAATATGTCTGCAACAGAATGTTATTATTGATCCGATTCCAGTTCCTTGCCATTAGTGCTACAAAAGTCATTTTCGTTTCTCTTCCATCTACTCTCCTTCCCTCTTCCCACATCCTCACGGCTGCCAGCTTAAGCACCAGGAAACATAACGTCAGCGCTATATTTCCTGCATTAGCAAATCAGATTCGCATCATAGATTCACTTTGGTTCACCCAAAAAATCCGACTGCTGCAGTTTAAGTGGTCACTGGGTCTTTTTAATGGTTGGCTAAATATATTACTAATTGTGTGTTGCCTGAGCCCTCTATCTGCAGTCTAAATAGAAATGCTCAAAATAGTTGCTGACACTCCTTGGCAGGATTGACAAAAAAGCAAGATCAAGTAGAAGAGGGATAAACAGCATGTGAACAGCTTAGTTGGTGGCTGGTTTTTATTTGTGTGAGTCAGGGTCAGACCAGGTCACAAAAGCATGGGTACTCGGGACCACCCTGGACAGGATCCCACCCCCCCGAACTTTTGTGCGTATAATTTTTGTGAGACTATTTCTGACTACACCCCACAAGACAATTAAAGGATTAACACCCACGCACCTGTAGGATCGGCTCAGTCTTACACCCCAGCTACAGCTCTGCACTTCTGTTTCTTGCCACCTGCTTCTGACATTCACTTGAGGCCTCAACTCATAAGCCCTTTGGTTCCCAGTTTTGGCTCTGATGTAGAAGAACAAACTCTCTGTGTCCCTCAGAACTGCTAAATGTCTCCCAGCATTGAATATCTCTTTTGGGCCTACTTCTCTCCCAATCTTCTGACAACTACAAAAATTAAACACCATCTGCTATCATCATCTATGCATTTCCTATATGATTCTCACTTCCATAGGCAGCTACATGAAAAACAAGTACCAGCAAACTAGCGGTATTGCACAAACAAAACTGTGTTAACTGTGCTTCTGTCTTAAAACCCTATATTTTATTGATAAACATTGCTTTGTTTACTTTGAGTTGTTTGTTGCTTTGGAGCGCGGCCAAGCATGCAAATACAAATACAGAAAATGCAAATGAAAAGAAAACGGGAAAGATGGTAACAGGAGTGAAATCGTAAAGATGTAAATTTAAAGATAAATGTGGAGGAGGAAATCAAGAAAATCTTGAAGAAGAGTAAGCTAAATTTCTAAAGCTGGTAGAGGAGAAAAAAAAAAAAACCTCTGGGCTTGCAAGGCCAGTTGGCTACCCACTGCTCCTGGGCATGCAAGCACTGTGCGGTTTGGTAAAAATGTTAGTGTTTCATAAGCAGTTTTTGGAACAGTCAGGTGGTTGCTCAGGTTTTCCCCTATCTGGTCATTAGGTGATATTCAGTGGATCATGGTGTGGCATTGGCTGGGTAAATGGCAACGCCAACCGATGACGTCTATCCTCAGACTGATGTAGGAGCTCAAACCAGCATGCCAACCCACTGACACCATGAACACATGCAATGCCATAGAGATTACAGGTTTTGACAAGACAAAATAAATCAGTCTGTCACTGTGCTTTTATACATGCCTTGGACTGAGCAGTTATTTTGCCTATAATACTTTGTGCTTGACCCCTGATGTAAGCCTTTTTTTTCATGTTGACACCTAGTCAGCTTTTTCTTAGCTTTAAGGTTTATTCCTAACTTCAGGTCCAAGCTTTAATAGGGAACACACGTTTATCCATCAGAAATCAAGACATTTTTCCAGAGGATCAAGTGGTCCGTCACGTGATCTGAAGCTCGGAGGCTGCCAGAACCAGTGGATTGCGACTTTTTTTTTTTCTTATGGAAAGAAATATGGGAGCTGTAGCATTCAAATTAAATCCTGGGGAAGAAGGTACAGTAGCTTCAGCATTATTTATGGACCAGCTGGATACCTGGAAGTAATAAGAATGATAAAAAGCTACCACCGGACATTTTCCTGGTCGGCAACCAACTAGAAAGGTTATCGTTTGAAAAAGCGCATCTGAAAAATCAAATTTTCAAACACAGATACAAGCACGCGCATGACACAAGCACATACGGTACGCACGACACGGTATGTTGGAGTTTCGTGGTAGAGACTGTGATGATACACAGAAAGGGATTTATTTTTTCTACTGTTGCTTAGGCTTGTCAGCATTTAGAGAAAATGTTTTATTTCTGGGATTCCAAACTGTGTTTACCTACTCCTAATATAATTACTTTGACTTTGATCGTGGCAGCTGACCAGTATCTTTTCAAGAGAAAATCCACAGAAATGCTAACTGCGCGCCAACCAGCGGAAACCTTCCCTACGACTCTAATGATGGTTTCAACATGAATGTGTATATTCTGTGGTCAGAACTGAGAAGCCATGAAAATACCTGCATGTCCAGCTCTGGCCATGGGTGCCCCATTACTTCACTCATTCTTAAACAAAGTGACATCAGCACCCTCAGAAAACAGGATGTGGTTAGGTCTGATCCAGCCTAGGGCCAGGAGCTGTTGAACGCTGTTTCCAGTCATGCTCGTGTTTAATGTGGATTTGATTATAAGCCCTCGCTGTCGCTCATCTGCAGAGTTCAGAATTACAGTCTCCAAGCACGTTGCACTGTGGTGTTGCACCCTGTGTCTGCCACATGATGTGTCCACCATGTGATTTTTATCCACCATGTGATTTTTTTCATACAAAGTCTGTCTGTCCGCTGTTCTTCTTTTTGCAGCTAGCAAACATCATGGATGTTAAATCCCAATCCAGATTTTGCTTTTGATAAAGACATGGAACATATGTTAATTATGCTTGTATATTTGACAAGGAAACGTATTTTATTGCCATTTTCTACACCGCAACCTCCGTCCATAAATATGTGGTTGACTCAAGTGAGTAACTTGCTTCCACTATAAATTTTTACATTTGGCCTAGATGGTAATTCATACGAAATCTGGGAGATTTTTTTAATAGAGAGAAAATGATTTGCAGATATACAATATATAATTTTTCTTTTTCTTTTTTTCATTTCATCAACAGCAGCACTGGGTCACAGAGCCAGAGAGGCAAAAAGACAAAAAGACAGCAACAACAGAAGAACATCAGTTGCAAAATATCCAAAAATGATGAAGGAAGGGTACATTCATTTCAACTGAAGTTTTGACACATTTAAGTCCTCCTACCTATAATTATAATAACATCTTAAATAATAATTTTATTATAAACTCAGTTTTACTAAAAAAAAAAAAAAATCATATCCCACCCAAAGAGCTGGTCAGCCACTAACTCTGTTAACAGGTGACAAGCAGGGATGACACCTCAGAACTGCAAACTTCTAACTAGAGGTTTCAGGCTACACCTTTGCCACCAGGGCCTCCCAAATGTGAAAGAGAAAGAGAAAGAAAACTCCCCAGACAATTAAGAATCCAAGTAAAAGATGGTTGCAAATATTTTAACTGTTTTAAACATACCTCAAATCAACAGGAAGATAAGACTTCTAAACATTGTTTAACTGTGAAGTTCAGTTTGAAACACCGTGTAATGCAACATAAAACCGAAAGATATTTTCGCTAGAAAAGAAACAATCAGCAGATTATTGTGAACCCTTATTATCATTAATTAATATCAATCGCTAATATTTTGTTCCTGGTCTCACCATTATTTTTGTTGCTATGCCTTGTTCATTTGCTCACTGATGTGTCTTATCAACTTGTATAATTTCTTATTTATGACATGTTTCAGTTCAAGTTTTTCACTGTTCACTGTCATAATGCATAACAACTGAGAGGCTAGCCCACTGCTCCTGCACTGCACTTCAGCTTCACATCTTCACTCTGGGGGTACCCGAACGAGGCCCATAATTTATAAAAAACAGCTCCGTCCCAGACCTCTGGTGAGCGTTAAACCTCTACTGTGGGTCCCACTGCACTACAAATCCAAACGCAAGCATGTGTATCCCAGACAACCTGTGCACCGCTATAAATGCTATAACACCATAAATGCTTCCGTACCTGGAAGTCCGTCCTTTCTTAGACCCACTATGTGATAAGAATTCTGCGGTAGACAAACCTGCTAAGCATGCTTTTTTCTTTTTTCTTGCGTCATTTGGCTGAAGATATTAAAGCCATTCCTGCCTATTCGCAGATTTCCTTTCATGCACATTTCGAGGTCACGAACTTAACAGAGCGCTAAAAAAATAAGCCTTCGCTTTGACTGTTTGCTACAGCTGGTTACCATAATGAAATCAGCATAACTAATAAAAAATCGAATTAAAGTGAACCCGGTGAAAAATAGTGGTGCGCCGGCTGTGGGGCTGCTCGCTGCAGATTGAAACCACGCTAATGGAAGCACGTCCCGCCTGTGCGTATGACCGGGACCCTTTCAGCTCTTCTGCAATTAATCGAGCTCAGGCTTACTGTCTGGCTCCCTCCCAAGGCTGCGGACGCCTCGCTCATCTGTTCCGTGTTAACCCCTCTGCAGGACGTGCACACATCGCCCTCGCCAGGGCCCGTTCTGCTCGCTGGTACTGGTTAGCGCCACGTCTTCCCCCCAGGACGACCCCAGCTGCACAGCTTTCGGGTTTCTCTTTGGCCAAAACCTATGTGCGTGGATGAGTCACTGGGAGATGCGATGGTTTGACTGACAAAATGAAGGAAGGTCCCCACTGTTGTACCCTTATATACTGCCAGGCACAAGTTTGAGTACGCTTGAGCAACTTGAGCGATACCTGTGTGGGACAACCAGGACAGGAAAGTGAAAGCCAAGCAAGTGTCGCACATCTGGGGGAACTGGTGCCGAAGAGCTGGAGAAACATAGATGCTCATTTCTCTCTCCAGTTTGTTACCGAAATAGGTAAAAATGTTGCAACAAGTGCGCTCATACTTATCACTGGAACCGTATGCTGGTAAAATTGTTTGTCACTGGAAAAAAGTTTCAGGTTTTTCCCGATGGCCTAGGTACATGTTTGCTTGTAAGGTGAACGAAAAGCAGGCAAGCACATCGCAAAGTATTAACTAGGAAATGCTGAAAATTCAGACGCATGTAGCTATGTGACAGCATCTTCCTCGGTTAAGCCGAACTGTTATGATTATATTATTGTCTTAGTTGACACTTTTCTCATCAGGAGCTTACAATACCAGGATTGTAATCTAACATTTTTTACCACGATTAACCCTTTTATACAGCAGGGTAATTTACCAAAGCAATTTAAGATAAGTACCTTACTTATGGTTACTACAGCAGGATTCAGGTGGGATTTGAAACTGGAACCTTCCTATATGAAAGCTGTTTACTTGCACAGTTACTGACGTATAAATAAGTGTAATTCATAGACCCTCTATCGCATCCATCACCATCTCAGTTATTCACAGACTCAGCTCCTCTGGACTTTAAGCGCTTAACACTTTTCCTCATCCGTGCAACCAGGAACTGGCAGCTTGGAGATACTGTTTCAGATGAATACATTAGGATGCTGCCAAGTGGAAGCAAATGCATGTTTGAAGACATTTACAGTTTCAGCGCTGAATGAAAATAAACACTCTGGCTGCAGGATCTGACAAGCTGCCGTAGCCCCCACATCGCCTATTTCTGGCAATGGCTACAGAGGCTAAACAATGAAATACTACTCCAACTTCTGTCTTTTTGTTTGAGACAAGGGTGTCTGGACCCGTGCATATTTTAAGCTTTAAATAACAGCCATAAAAGTGCATTTTAAAGGAAAGGGGAAATATGACTTATGGTATTTGGAGATTAAACCCACAATTAAGGGATTCGCTAGCTAAACATTATCGCACACTGCCTTCATATATATGTCACTAGGACAATGCTGGCCCAAGACAAACTCATGAGCTCAGGACACAAAACCTACATATTGAGGAAGGGGAATGGCATTCAAAAATAAAGTCTTATATGATGTGATTTGTTCATTTACAAACTTCTGAAACTGGTGAAATGGAGAAGGGAAACTTATGCATTAAATGTGTCAGTTCTACTCAGAAGAAGAGAACGGGTGGGCAACACCGGATCAAACAAGCCCGTTTAACCAACGGAGATGTAAAACAAAAGGTCATAAAAGGCTGCACTGCGTGGTTCAAAACTCACAAGGTGCAAAACCACTGTATGTATCACTGTGGAAAAAGATGACCATGCAGATCCCATGAGGTCCATAACAGCCTCCTTATAATGTCCTAGGCCTTGGGTTGAAATCTGTGATGGTCACTTCTGTGTTCTTTTTAAACATCAACTGCACACAATCATTATGTCAATATTAACCATTATTTATCCATTTTCAATACCCCATTCGTCTGATGTAGGCCCAAAGTCCGGAAATACAGAACATGAAGCAGAACCACTTGTCTATCAGACGGGCAACCACACACACGCAGTGGACAACTAAGAAGAACTAATTTCCCCTAAACACATTTTTGGACTGCGAGCGGAAACTGGAGCATGTTAACTATTAAATTTTATTGAATTTACTTAATGTGATTGTACGGTTTCAGTTTATTTGTACAGCTTGTTTATATCAGCAAACTAAGGGCTAGAACTACCAAGTGAAGACAGGGCTAAGATGTAAGCAGAGCCTTTTACTAGTCACATCTGTACAGAGGTATTTTTAGCTACTGCATTAATTTAATTTTTGGGAAACAGAAGCCTTATGTCTGTCACAAGGTTTGACCTCCCAAAGACTCCTCTGTTTTTCAGGTTTGCCTATTAAAGCAAAAGAAAACACAACACAATACTATAGTTATAGCCCCCTGGATAGGCTGCAAGAGCACTGAAGTGTTTTGTTTGCTTTAGAAGAGTGCCGATTCTCTCCTGGTGTATTCAGTTGCACGGCTCTGTTTGGTTTGCAGGTGTTTCCCGGTTGGTCTTCGTACGTCCTGGTCTGTGACCGTGTGTGTTCTCAAACTGAACTCCTATTTCATGGTGACTCACAGGTTTGTTCATTTGTACAGATTACAATTTTGCCGCAGCAATTCTGTTTAAATACCTTGGTCAAGTTTAACAGTAAAGGCTGCCTGTCTGAAGTGAACCAGGATCAAGCAACGAGTATCTGCACCCACCACAAATGCCAATGGTCATTCATATCCATACAGCTATTATTATTATTTTAAATTTAACTTATTCCAGGTTGCAAGTATTTAATCATATAACAAAACAGTGTCAGACACTCTCACATTCACTCTTACATACACTCATTAAGGGCAGCTGAGTCACCTATTCAAGAAAAACACTCGTCTTTGGACTGTGGGAGGAAACTGGAGACCTGAGTTCATGCAAACCCAAGGAGAACATACACATGCCAGACAGACTTGAGATGAAGTCAAACAAATGTCAGAATTTGCAGTATGTATAACTAATTTCTGATGTTATACTAGGAGAATAGAGCCACAACTGTAATGTTTCCTGCTCCACATCTGACTTAGAGGTGTGTACATCATGCACATTACTGAGGGTTTTCCATGACCAAGTAAATGACTCTATGCCCGCTAATTGAGAGTAGGGTAGATGGTCTTCACCCCACCTCTTTGCAGGCCTCTTTGTGCAATGGGACATGCTGAAAAAGTGTAAGAGCAACGAAAATACAGCACTCCCTTATCCAAAAGCGCTCCACAACACATCCAGCTGTATTCCTGCTACAACCACATTGTATGTGTGTGTGCGTGCGTGTGTGTGTGTGTGTGTGTGTGCGTGTAAACATCCAGCAATTCTCTATACCAGCATAGAGACCAAGAAGCCTTCACAGGTGGAGTTAATAAACTCCATGATTGATTTCTTTATTATTTTATATTCATTTTCTCCATCACCTACCTGCTCCCCATTTTCTGAACATCACATACGTCGCATTAAACATAAATAAAATTCCAAGACATTTACCATCGCACATTTTAAATTCTCCAGTGGTACAATAAACATTCTCTTGATCCAACACTGGTTTTCCTAATCAGACTCAGATCACGTAATCCATCTTCAAGTCAAGGTCTGTTTTTCGTTCTCTAATTTCGACTCTGCCAAGATTAAGAAGATTTTAGCGACAAATTGCATTATAATGCCAATAAATATGTTTGTAAGTACTAAGTGCTGGCCAAGAACAGGCCAGATTCAACTTCAAATTAAACAGCCGCCAAACTGTAATTTCCAGACATTAAAGTGTGTGAGAAAACACAGGAGAGCGAAGACTGGAACACAGTTTGCTTTAAAACTAACTGAACCTGACATACTGTGCTGACCAATGGCTTCCAGAAAAATAATTGTGAAAATGGAAACTGATTAATGTCTTTTGTATGACTCTTTTTCGTTGCCAGGGGTTACTGTAAGAACAAAAAAAAATCATTTGAATATATCAGTCAATAACTGCTGTGCATGGGTTGTGTGTAAATTCAGAATTTATGTGGGTATATTTGCATACATCACACAATAAAATACTATACATTTCCATACATGCAGTGCTCCATATTTGTGTAAGTATATATTTGCGTGGGACCCTTGAACAAAGCACTTACTCTGAATTGACCCAGTATGAATACCTCGCTGTATAAATGGATAAATCATAGTAAAGCTTATTATCTATCTCTGTAATTTGGCTTGGACAAAGTTATTTGGGAAATTGGGTAATGATATATTTTTCCAAGGTAAAGCACTGTACATCGACTTCATGGCAAACTTTTACCAGAAGGGGGTGACAAAATACCTACTAGCCAATGAATTTAAGCCACCTACTGTACTTTGTCTACATACGGCATGCTTTTATCCGGAAAGTTTATTTAAGATAAATAGAATGGAGAATTCACATTTTAAGTGAAACATTTGAACTGGTTAAATTTACTTTAGTGTAAGTTGTGAAGTGCTGCAAAAACTGTATACACAAAGACCACACATACAAATATGCTCGCATTTCTTTTTACTTTGTGCGCTGTTCTTGGAAAGACCTATTTGCTGCCCCTTGTGGTCTCCCAGCTCATAAAAGCTGGACTTTTGACAGGTAGATGTATCTGTTTACTTTTCTTTTTTGCATCGGCCCCTCCATTTCTGGTATCAGTTTCCTAAAGCAACAATGCTTCTCTTGAGCCACATGTCTGGAGATCGTAATGGAGTCCTGGAGAGACGATCCAACTGACATTTTGGTGGAGAACGAGGTGACGAGTAGCGCATGAAGGCCCAGAGAGCGGCTTTCTTTCTCTCCATCCCAGCAGCCTGTCACACTCAGTTTACTGCTCGGTTTATCATATCCTGACTTGGAACTTCTGATTCCAAGCGCACATGAAAATGGACAGAATAGGTTTGAACCGCGCTGTAGAAATACGCAGAGAAACAGAGCAGCTCCATATGATTTAAAAATTAATAAGCAAACACTGATCATTCCACTTTTCCATTGCAGGGTTGAGGTGGTCTGAACCCCATCACCCATTCACGAACAGTGACACTCAGCACAGGTCATTTAAAGTGACCGATTCAACAGAAACACTTGTCTTTGGACTTGGAAGCACCTGGAGAAAACTGACATGTGGAAAAGATGCAAACTCCTCACATACTGAGCTGAATTTGAACACAGTTCAAGAGCTCTGAGATGCCACCCCACACATGCGTCATGCGCAATAATCATAGAAATTAAAAAAATAAATGTGAACAATGGTATCTCTACCACCATAATACTCAAAGGTCACAAAGCACATATGACTGTTTTGTTATATATGACTTACTATATGTGCCATGTTCTTACCCTAGGGTGGTTTCAAAATATTTTCAGCAAGTTCATTCAAAAGCATATGGTACGCATAAACATAACAATAGTTCATGACAACCAAGTTAAGCATTGCCCTGCCTCACAGCGTTTCCATCACTGTTCATATTTCAGGGACTTTTTGTGAAAAACTTCAATTTTATGCAACCTTAAACCAGCAACTTCCCCCAGGGCTATTTATGCATAAAATGCTGTATATTTCACTGGCATTATGCACTTACTGACAGTCACATTCTTTACTACCAATTTCTGCCAATGGAGAACAACTGTGCTGTTTATGACTGTTAAAGCCATTTTTAAATTCATGTACAGTACCTTTATTTACATTTTTAGTCATTTCTTCAACAGGCACTTTTTTCCAAAGGGTCACAGAACTCATACAACAAATGAACACTTCATCAATAGAAAGATAGATACAGACAGCAAGTCTTGCAAACTGCAAATTGAGAAGGAGTACAATTTTATTTTTAAATGGATAATGCAGTAGAAGTTTTTGGAACAGAAAGGAAGTCAGGAGAGAAGTCAGCTTGTAAGTGGTGTGCTGAAAGGAATTCGGCATTTCTACGTGGCAGAGGGAAATCATTCGACCACATTGGATCGGGGACCATTGTTTAGGATTTTTGATTTTGAACCTTTTGCTTAGGAGTAGTGAGTGATCAGTTCCTGCTGGTATCGGACTGCAGATCCATTGACGGGCCATAACCAGAACATTGAGCTTGGCACAGGGAGCCAATGGAGAGCGATAAAAAGAGGAGTCACATGGGGACATTTTGGCAGGTCAAGCACTTGTGCAGCAACATTCTGGATCAACTGGAAAGTCTTGATGGAGAAGGCTGGAAAGCCAGAAAGGAAGGAGTTTCAGTAGTCCAGTTGGAATATCACCGCACCATAGACCAAGACATAGGTAGAGAGCATTGTGAGATAAGAGAAGATACTGTGGATATTATGCAGAACAGATCTACAGAACTGGGTTCTGGTTTTGGTATTTTTGGTGATGCAGAATTTGAGTCAATCCTTATTCCCAGATTCAACCAATGAAATGGGTTGAATGAATGAATTGCTCAGTCTGATGGACACCATGTGGAAGGTGAAGGACCCTGGTCCTGCAGATGTTGAGTTGTAGTTCATAAAATGATAACAGTCTTCTGGGATCTGTGACAAACAAAATTATGTTTGCTTCATTCAGGACTTCTCTCCAGATTCTCTTTTATCCCTGCAGTCTCAGTGCTGATTGTCATTTCTTAGATCAAGGCAAAAGGACTATTCATACCCCATTTATAAATGGCCTTGATTTGTGATGCTGTTACAGTTTCTGCCAGAATGAGGATTAAGTTTGCACCACTGGCTCACAAAAGTCAACACCATGAGTATACAAGGACCTTTTAAATGCAGCACTCTTAAAACAAATGAACTAAGACCTTTTTAAAATTTGCTCAATTTGAGGTTTCTGCTATACTGGAGTTTACTTGGGTCTTCACTTAAACATTTAAGGCTCATTTTTGTCTATTGCAGGGATTCTAGAATAATACCTCATGTGAATTAAGTGAAACCTATACAATTGCTAAATATGTTACAAGAAATTAAGGTCTGGAGCACCACAATCCTGTCTAGGACAAACGAATATCGATAGTGAGCGAGTATGAAAAAACTGTACACACATGGCTAAACTCTATTTCAGTAATGGCTACTAGTAACATATGATGATACACTGAGTATAACATTATTGTAGTGATTATAAAATATACCTGCATGCAACATTTAAACAGTTTAAATCTAGCCCTAACTCTAAGTTATCCCTTGTTCATTTGCAGTTTCCTTTTTCTTTTCTTCAAAAAAGAAGAAAAAATCTAACAAGGTCAAAGGACATCCTGATGTCCCTAATTATAAAGATATTTTTGGACAAGTGGTAATCATTATTTTATTTTTTCATTTGTTTTTATTCATTTATATACATGAATGCATTCCCCCTCAACGCCCCCCCCCCCATTATTTGTGCCAAGTTACCATTCATGCTACTTTGACTTAAACTAACATCAATGTATTTTTGTAATGTTTGCTTTTCGACTGAAGAAGAACACAGAAGTCAAGAGGAAATTTTGATAACATTGTGAAAACTGAGTTAATTGGTATTTTGGACCTTACACTAAATTGGGCCACAAATTAAAATGTCTGCCCGTTTCTGATACTAATAAGTCTATTTTATTACTTTATTAATACATTTTGTGTTTCGGATATGAAATTTTACCATAAAGTTGATTTTTCAACTGTACAAGTATTCTGTCCATTCCCTTTCTTTAATTCTGAAAGGATTTCGCGTCTTGTTAAACTGTAAGGACTACAACTTCCGACTTTGGCTCCAGAAACAGTTTCCGGGTTAAACTTTAAGAAGTCTCCTTCCTTGTGCCATGAATATTTTTATCGTGTTTTTTTTTTTTGACTCACTTAAGACTACAATAAAACTACAACTTGTTCGAAAATAGGGAAAATAAAAATTAATCTCTACAATACACTCTTTTGTATGTAAATATAAGCATGTATAAACAAACGCAATAAATGATATTGCGGAATATAAATGTACAATATGTGGTGTCAAAGAAGCAAAGTGGGATACATAAATGCATAGAATAGCTAAAAACAACACGCATATAAATAAAATAATGGCTATAATTTGTTTTAGAAAAAAATAATAATAATGGAATCAGTTGAAAGGTCTCCATAAGCGCCGAACACCGTCGCTACTTCCTGGTTTGACCTCGATGGTGGCTGTGACGTATTTGGAGGACACGCCCCCTCTCGTTACGTCCCTCCTGACACGGCGCACGTGATTAGGCGTGTTTACCTGCGGTGCAATGCAGGAAAGAGCGTGTCGGAGAAGTGAGAAGTGTGTTTGGTTGCGAAGGGCGGATTAAACTATACAACCTGCGGGGGCTTGTTTAAAAGCGACGTGAATGGATACGAGTGGTCTGGGCCGGATCTAAATGCGAAACGGAGCCGACCGAGCGCCCGTTGTGCGTGCGTACATTTGTTTGTGCGGTAGGGACTGAGGAGCCGCCGTGCTGGGTCAGCACTCGGGGAGGAGGTAGGAGGCCGCCGACCTGCACCTGTCTGCCTGCACATGTTGAGTGTGTGTGTGTGTGTGTGTGTGTACACCTTCCGCAGCCTCTGCTGCCACAGTGTGTTTGCCGTTCCCGACCGAACTCCAGAGCAGTGATGCATCAGCCAGAGAGGACGGTGTCGAGGAGCCGGGATACAGCAGGGTAGTGTCTGAGGACATGGGTTCGAGTCCCACTAATGCTGCAGTAGCTGCGCTGAAGGTGCTCGCTCTGGATTAGTGCAGTAAGAATGACAGGTGGCGGTGTCAGGTGTGTGGGCTGTAAGGTGTGGTGGGACCTGTTATGTGACACCAAGGGAACCTCAACTGCAGATCCACTTCAGCAGCCCATGGTTAATCTCACACTGTGTCTGTTTATTCTTTTACATGCAGTGGGGCCAAATTTGGGCAAGCATGTGCAAAGATGCTGTAACCGTGTCTCGGACAGATTTAAGCCTCCAGAAGGATTGGGTGTCTTAACAGTCCTTTTTGATTTTAATGCTTCCTCTTAACCATGATTTCCTAATGATTCCAATGGCACATGATGCATTTTATGAGCAAATTCTAAAACTGGAAAAGTTACTTCACAGAATATAACCCATGGATGGTGCATTGACCTTTCTTCTCTTTTCAGCTGTTTTACATTCATCTGGCAAGAGTGAGAGCCGCTTTAGTGTTGATATAATTTTTATGTTAGTCCAGACCAGTTTTAAGAAGTAAGAAACATGTTTAAAAAAAAAAAAAAAAAAAAAAAAAAAACCTGTGGGAGCATCATATTAATATTTTTGATTAGGGGAGCAGGTGGCTTGGGGGGTTGTGGCTATCCCGGAATAATCTGATCATTCCTGGTTCTAAATCCCCTTTGCAGTGCTGTGCTCTTGCTTAAGGTAACCACCCTGATTCACAGTAAGAATACCTTGCTGTATAAGTGGGTAAATCACTCCACAGTTGATTATCTAACACTGTTGAGTCACATTGGACAAAGGAGTCAAAAGTTTATTGTAATACAAATTACCAAGCTTCTGGACAGTTTGTAGTTTTTTTTTTTTTCCTTAAGTCAAACAAAAGTGATTCAGCTCTTCTCATCTCCATGCTGATCTTTTTTGGCCCTTAGTCTGTGCTCTTCTGTTGAAATATGTTGCATGTTTGTAGACTCGGCTATTTTGATATTTTTCCCCCCCTTCTTCAAATTGCATGACTTCTAGAGAGGAAGGTGAGGTTCCAGCATTGCCAGATGACTTCCTAAATATCCACAGTACGCCATACTACAGGCAAAATGGAGGAATCAGATGTTGAACGTGAGTAACCAGTCATATCTCCTTGTGTTTAAACTGACGTCATCAGGTGCAGAAGAAAATGTTTTTCAGCAACTACCCCTGTAGTGAATCTGTTAAACCTTTACAGAAACAACCCAAATACAGTTTACTCTTGCTCTGTGATGATTTTTGAGTATGCCTTATATTTATAGTTCAGTGACATCTAATTATTAAAGGTTGCGTGGGCTATTTCATTTAATGCTGAAGTTCACACCTTCATGACTCCTGGACTATATCTTCCCATCCTGCTCACCTCAGAGGTGTCCCTATCCTTGTTGGATGCGGCCAACGACCGAGACCCCCTGGTCCAGGAGCAAGTTCGGAAGTCCATCCTAACACTGGGGAAACAGCAGCCTGACAAGATCCTTGCTATGTGCCAAGATTACCTGGTCAAACATCCCAAGGTCAGGCAAGATATTCTTATCGTTCTCCAAACGTTGCACTGACCAGCTTTACAGTTCAGCTGGACTAAGCAAACAAAAAACCAAGTACAGTTTTATGGTACCCACACAAAATGATGATTCACCTTATGAGAACTTGCGCTACTGAGTGTATGTAATTTGTACTTTTGTAAAATTTGTCTGAGAAGCTTTCAACTTGAACCACTTACGAGAACAGAAATTCCTATTCAAATACAAGCTTTGATTTGAGTAACTGAGAGCTACACAAAGCCAGCAGTCTCATCCCTATGTGTGGCCTAACTTCTCCAGTGCACCTCTGTTGTTTTGTAGCAGTATTTTTACAAAAGTGCTAAAAAAAATTAGAAGCAAAGGAAAGCGTTACCAGTCATTTTAAAACTTATTAAACAGATGGCTATTTTAAAAAAGATTTAAAAAATTGAATTCCAAATGACTATGTCATTTGATTATTATTCTTATATTGTAATTGATTCTTTATGAGGAGCTCAGCAGAGAAGAATTTTAATATAGTAATAATAACATATTATTATAGTAATAATGTGATCGTAACTAAAATATAATGTGAAATTAAAATAAATATTATTATGAATATTATGTAAACATTAATTATTATTGTACTGCTAGCATAATAATGATAAGATGATAATAGTAATTACATTATTATACTTTACATTCTTGTAACCGTCTCATGTTCTACCTAAGGTTCTGGTATTCCCAACCTGATTTTCGATGATTTTTTTTTTCATGTTTTAAAGAAAGGCACACATTTTGCAAGCTTGGTGGATAAGAAATGGGTGAACCTTTTGTGAGTCAGGAATGTAATTTTTCATCATTACAGTTAGTTACAAAGAGTATAAATGAGAATTCACCTTGTATCAGATTTTCAGGAGCAAATTGTGGTTATTATGCAAGGCAAGTCTGTATTTTTTTGCAAGTACAAAACATTGCATGTTTTGCAGTTGAGTTGTTTAATGTAAAAGAAAAATACATTATGCTGCTATTTGAATATACAGACTAAGGAGGTGGTCTCAGGTTACTTTCAAAGTCATGGATCCTGCAAGGTGTATAAATGACAATCTCTTGCTGCTAAGAAATCATAGAGTTGGCGTTTGGTCTCGACAGCAGATGGGATGTTATGACAAAGTTTTTTGAGAAAGCACTTCAGGTCACACAGGTTGGATGAGGTTGGTTATGGTGTAATAGTAGTGTCCTTCATTCAACCATAGAAGAGCTGGCAGTGAAATAGAAGTCATGTGACCTTGGATTCTGGTTGCGTTCACAAGTAATGGCAGCCTTTTCCTCATTCCCAGCACCACTTGGTGACAGCACATGTTCTGTGTGTGTGTGTGTGTGTGTGTGTGTGTGTGTGTGTGTGTGTGTGTGTGTGTACCACTCTTAAACTGATATGTAGCTATGCATTCAAGAAAACAGAACCTTCACTTGGAATAAGTGGAGGTCAGGTGTCCTGATGTGAATCATGGGGCCTGACATCTGTTCTTCATAAAACAGAAACCCGTGACTTACTGATGTGTTGCCACTTCAGTGCCTGAATGAAGAATTAATTTCTGTGTTGTGTAACTGTTGTTCACAGAGCGTTCCTCAGAGTCAGTCAGCGATTTTTTTTTTTTTTTTTTTTTTCTTCTCCTTCTTCAGTTGTTCATGTTGGTGTGAATTTTTCAGCATTTCGTTTTATTGCGTTCATGTGCTTTACAGCTGCAGAATAGGGAAGTGGAAATGATACCTTTTTGGGGAGGGGGGTCTCCTGTCAATGGCCATGAAATCAATGTGACAGGTCTTTGTCATGTCACGACATGCTCTTCATCTTTACAACATTGTGCTTTTTGTTTTGACCATCTTAATGGCACATATTTTTTATGTCTGTCAGTTTGGTTTGTTTGCTGGTCCTTGACTTTTAAAAGTGATTGATTATCTGCCATTTCATACTGTACATCTGTTGCAGTATTCTTTGCAATGTGGATCTCAGGATTTCCTAACTGCTCCATGAAGCTACATTTCATCATCTATCACAGTCACCTTTGTGTTTGCCATTAGTTCTGTAGGCAGAAATTCACCGATGTGCGCCAGCAAAAATGGTGATGTTGGATAAATTGACTGCTTCTGGAGTCAAGTGTCTGCATCTATAACTGTTCCATCCACTGGAAAATGCATTGCTGTATTTTACCATGGAGAAAAGCATCTTCTAAATCATAAATGTAGTGTAAATGTATGTGGTATTTAATGTTGTGCATGGATGTCCTGCCCTTACTGATGCTTATCATGGGTTTTTGTCTACAGCTCACAACTAGTCATCGAGTGGTCATACTGCAGACGATCGAACTGATCGTGAAGTTTAAGATTGACGAGATACACTACCAGAAAATAAAAAGTATAATTTCCCTGGCTTCTGATGAAATGACCCGATCAAAGGTAAGCCTGGTTCATTTCAAGTGTAAAAAATCAGTGCCAGTTCTCGCCGTGTTGGCATGCATGTCGGTTGGTACAAACAAACTATTAAATGACATAATATAGACATGTTGTTGTTCACAGTATATATTTTTCTTTAATATGGGAGGTGACATTTTAAATGATCCATATGAAAACATTCTGTGAGCCGACTTACAGCTCAGCCACGGAACCTGATCGGCTGGAGGCAGAAAAGAGTCCTAGGTACTTATGAGAAGTGCTCATACGCAAAAAAAAGTCCCAGTATTCCAAAGTGTAAAAGGTAGAACTGCTGGAACTAGGGGAAAGTGAGTGTTGGCACAGTTCAAGTACTGGTTTGGATGGGTGTATCATACTGAGATATCATCTTAAGGGGCATCTTAAGTCGTACTTCCCTCTGAACACAGCTCTAAATATCTGACTTTTACAGGTTCTACTTTGACTAACAGTGTCAACTCTATTATTCAGAGCAGTAAAATGGCCACACCAGCATTAATCATATCTTTGGTAGTAACTATTGTCCAGTGCCCACTGTCTCACATTTGAAAATATTATAGGTAGTGCAGGGTGCATTTTTAGCAAAGGGGGGGGGGTGGGAAATAACTATGGATTCCGGCCAAAGGAGTTTGTTGGTACCTGGAGGAATTAGGAAATCAGTTTCATAAGGTTTTGGGGATTAAAACAAATGCCAAAGGGAGTGGTGTCTGTTTGCAGGCTTGTTTATTTGTTTTTGTCACAGCTGTAGTATTTGATCCTCAAAGAGGTTTGCACATTATCAGTAATTTGGTCAACGTTTCGCACATCCAGCCAGCAGCAGTTTATTCTGCTTTATCAGCGCTTCCCCACGCTGACGTTACCTGACTGATAGCTTCCTCAGTGGAAGTGTTAGCAAAATCATTTCTCCAGGAACTGTGTTTTGCAATTAAGATGTCACAGCTGGAAACGTTACATCTCTTCATAGTGATTTAAATGACTCCGAAGATTGAAAGTAACTGAAACTGTGGACTAGTATACCGTATCTGTTTATTTGTCAATTTATTCAAAATTTGCACTTGTTGTATTTTGTATCCTCTTTGCTTTAGGATGTGATGCCGGACTGGCAGCAGGCAGCTAGTGATATTTTGGTTGCTGTTGGCAACAAGCATATCAATGACATCATGGAGGAGATTCTCAGCAAGTTCCAGCCAGGGGTCCTTCCTCATTTCTTTGTGGTCCAAACCCTGGCCAGTCTCTCTGAGTCTAATGGTATGCAAAAAGATTGGTAAAATCATTGATTTTATTTGTATTGCAAAGCTCAGGGGGTTTAGAGTTTAATGCAGGAGAATGGCGGCTGCTTGATCAGCATTTTCTCGATCAGTGTTTCTTTGTCATTCCTCATTACTAACACTTTGTTGTATTTGTTGGGAGTTTTAAAAAATATTTTCCTCTGATTCACCGTGACACCTGTGAGCTGCTTTAGCAATGTCGTGGCACCAGGCAAATTTCCAACCCCTCACTTGCTTTTGTTTCCAGTTTACGGCATGGTTCCGTTTCTCAGTGCCATCCTGGGAACCATGCTGCCGATGCTGACCATGTCCAAGCAAGACAACATGAAATTTGTTTTCTCCTCTGGTAAGAACAGTGGGGAAACCTTTTTGTGGATGAAGAGACAGCAGTTCAGCAATAAACTGTGCTAGACTATCACCTGCTGCAATGTCCTTACTACATGCTTAGTCTGAAAATTGCTGTATGAATATATAACCAGCAAAGCAATGGCATGTCTGAGGAAGCTGCTTACCAATTTCCGGCTCCACTGTTTCCATCCCAGCCCTGGCCCGTTTCAGCGAGAGCATCGTGGAATACTTGGCCAACCTGGACAAGGCCCCAGACCCCACAGTGCGCAAGGATACCTTTTCCAGCGAGATCTATGCTGCCTATGACATCCTCTTTTCAAGCTGGCTGCAGAGCCGCGAGCCCAAGGTCTGCGCAGTGGGCTATAACACAAGTCGGCCAAGTTGTCCGTAACTGGATTTGTTTCCCACTCAACAGCTCTGCTGTTGTGATAATTGTGAAAGCTGCTCTGTTTGCCACTCGCTGAGACTGAGAGGCCCTAAAATTAGGTCAAGATGTGATTTCAAGGCTTTGGTTTCCAGTGGGAGACGAGAATTTCTGTACGCTGCGGCACACAGCACAGTTACGCATGTCAGACAATGACTTCTCTTTGGATTTTGTCAAAGGTAGTTTTAAATTGGTAGCTCATGTTCCTAACTGCCCCAAAATAGAATATGTAGGTATACATATATGCATGTGCCCCAGACAGTGTTTTAAATTTTTTTGTTTTATTAATAAAGATTGATCAGTGAGTATGTTTTTGTTTCATAAGGTAGGTAACAGCCATCTTGAAGGGTGTTGTTGAGACCAAGCTGAAGAGCAATGTTGCATGTTAGAAAATTGCAATGAGTTTTGCCCTGTGCTTCTGCTTAACGCGGGTCTCAACATGTTGTCCTCTCCTTGTCTTTTTGACCACAGCTCCGTCTGACTGTGGCAGAGGCTCTGGGATGCATGAGTCACCTGATGCCTCACGACAAACTGGAAGAGCAGCTTCCCAAACTCATTCCCACAATCATGTCCCTGTACAAGAAGACCAGCGAGCACTACATCGTCAGCAAGGTGGGGTGCGTTTCTCGCTTCCGCAACTCCCGGAGAGTCGAGATTTATGAACCATCTGAAGTTTGTGTGTTTTCTTGCCAGCTGATTCTATTGTCTTTGACCTCTACTTTCTCCCTTTTGAGGATTTGCTCTAATTACTGTGTGATAAACACGTCCCACAAGGCAAAATGTTTTTTTGAAGTAGTTTAATATTGTTTATACTAATACGGTCATAGATATAAAGCAAAATTTAGAACTTTTTTGTCACTACAGAGACTGCAACTGGTGTAGAATGCTGGAACCACAGCGTTGACCAACATAAAAAAAAAAGAGCTTATATAAACATCTATGCTTATTAAACTGCATTAGTTACCTGTAAGCTGTACAACTGATTTAGATATCCCTTTTCTGGTTTACAAAACCTTACATTGATTGGTTTCAGAGGACATTACTGAATGTCTTTAGGAGTATATTCTGAGCTGAGCTCTCAGATAGATGTTCAGATGCAAATTTGTTGCAAGTCACACATAACATGACTGCTACAGTGCACCGAATTTATGGGACACAGTAAATTAGATAGGCAGGTTAGGTAGATATCTTTAAAAAGATGTTCAAAACCTTTTTGTTAACATTAAAATGTTAAAAGAAGAATTTATTTTTATCCATGTTAGCTCTGGTTCCTCTTAAGATTTGCTTTCTGTAAAAGATTGATTTTCTTTTTGTAAATCACTTTGAACTGTAAAATTTGTATGAAAGGTGGTGTATAAATAAAGTTATTTTTACTCATTTTGCATTTCCTCTTCTACTCCTCCCTCGACAGAGTTTGTGTCAGATCCTGGACGCTGCGGTGAGCATGGGTAGCCATGTGCTCGAGACACAGACTGACAGCTTGCTGCTCACACTTCACCAGGAGGTAATGGCGCTGGGTTTCAGACATTAACTGTTTGTCCTAGCTCTGGAATGCATGCATGCTTTGTACATTCAGGTTATGATCCTTGTTCAATTTGTGTAGTGTATTGATAACAAAGACTTTCAGGTATGTTTGTCAATAACATCCCCACTCAGATATTTAAAAAAAGTAGTATTTGCGTTAATGGGGTTCACATGTAATTTTAATTTATTATAATTGACTTCAGTTAAAAATATACAGTATATAAAATTTTATATACATTATTGTAATTTATTATATCCTTTATACACCTATACCCAAGTATTTGGGCTCCTGGATTCCGAATTAGCAATATTATGAGTGAGATATATATATATTAATACTAGTCTTGTTATTTGAGCTGAGAAGTTCAGGGATAACAAGTGCTATCCAAACAAAGCCGATCTGTGTCATAGAATTATTTGAAATTTGCACGAGTGGCCCACTGTGTTTAGCATCTGCGTTCTCGAGCTTTACCTTGTGTGGCCCGTATTCGAGCACAGTTTGCAATTTGACAGTTTTGTTCACTTCAGTCAGTAGGTCCCCTAAAACCAGCTGCATTTAAACAAATACATGTATTTTAATTAAAATTACTAAATTGGTTTCTTGGCTGAACCTAGAATGAGTTATAACTGTCTTCATAATAAGTTGCTTCAGGATATTTGAGTGATTTCTAGGAACCAGTTACACTGGGACACTAGGGTATAAATGTATTTATGTATTATTTTTATAATAAAGAAAATGTATATCATTTGAATTTAATTTGCATCAAGGCATTAATTGGGAAGCATGTACTGTTTTGTTATTGAATCTAAGGTGGCTGGATAATAATTGTAAAGGTAATGTTTGAATTACTCTGAAGCATGGACACCAAAACGCTGTGTTTTCCTCAGGTGTGCACACCTGTTGACTACAGCAACCCTCCGACTGTGAAGAACCACAACGAGGTGTTGAGAATATTCAGTGTTTTAGGTGAGTCTTAAACCAAATGTTGTTTTGCTATTTTTTTTCCCCCCAAAATTAAAAAAGCCCTGGTACATAGGAGTCAATATTGATTCAATGCACCATCTGTCTTGTCAGTAAACTGTACATTTGGTTGTTGTATTTAGCACTTATTACAATGTAATGTGTATATAAAAGAAATTTTACGCGTTTACAATTCAGCCAACTTTGTTGTGTTTACACTCTTATAAAAACTAAAGTCTTTTTATTGGAAGATGGACATTTGATTTAGTTTAATTATTATCTTTTGTAGCTTAAGTCACATTATAGAACCCTCGTCAGTAGTAAAGTATTAGCTTTATGTGGATGGGGATTGCTGTTGGAATGAATGAAAGTAACAAACAAAGGCCTTTATCTCTTCTCCACCCCACTGTCACACCCCAGCCAACACGTTCCCAGACCGATTGATACTGTTTGTCCTCCAGAAGCTGGACAACAACAATGAACGCAACCGTATGGGTTCTCTGGCAGTGCTGAGACACCTGATCAACTCCAGCAGTAAGTCAGTACAGAGAGTCGTACCGGAACCAGGGACTCACCCAATATTTACACTCAGTATATGGATGTTGGTGTATATACTATACTAGGAAAAGAAGAGAGACAGATGCAGGGTCTCCTTTCTTTTAAACTTATGTGAATGTAGGCAGTGTCGTCCTGCTGTGAGCAGAGGGGTTGTTTCAGCATGGATGCCAGGAAAACTAAACAAAATGGGCCTTCGAGAACCGGGTTCCACAGGTGCCGTGATGTGTGATACCGGCAAGCAGTGTGGGGTGGAGCACACTCGTGCACTGTGTGTATGGTATGATCAGGGCATTATGTGTACATGTCTGTCCCTGTGTGCTACAAGTGTTTTTTAAATTTTTTTTATTTATTTATTTATTTTTTTTTTTACAGTTGCCTTACTCATATTTGGGAAAATTATTTTGGGGTTTTTGGATGGGGCTGGGAATGGATTATCATTTTCCCATTTTTAAAATTATCAGAAGTACGCTTTAGGTTACTGACATTTTGATAGGTTTTCACTTTTTTAGGATCAGTTTCACAAATCAAGGGATTGCTTCATTGCTTATGTATACTTGGACTTTTGACTGGCGCTGCATATTTTGCTGGTAGCAGTTGTAAAGTATATTTAAAAAATGTCCACAGTGTAGAAGCATTGTTAATAGAAGTGGTACTTAACGCCCTCTTTTTTATTGTATTTTTAATGTAGCTTCTATGATGGAGACAAAGAAGCATCTCATTCTTGCTAGCATCAGGCAGCCTTTGCTGGACCAGAGCAATAAGGTAACATTTACCTTGTGGGTCACAGTATCAGCTTGTGGAACCTCAAATACACTCCTGACTGTTATGATGATAAAGATCTTATTTTCACTTATTTTCCCTCACTGTCCTTCCAGTACACCTTAAGGTTTTATTTATTGTTTTATTTATCTATTTATTTATTTGCTGTTTGTTTCTTGTCTTCTTGGTGCTTGGTTGTTTGTTTTACTTGTACATTTTTATGCATTCTCCTATCCTATTGAATCAGAGCACATTTCACTACATGGTATACTCAGTAACCATGTGCGTGACAAATAAACTCTTTTGACTCTTGACTTTCATGAAAAAGGTGTAATATTTGAACACCTCTGCCAACAGCTGAAATCTGTCCATTTCTGTTCTTTTTGTTGTGGAAACATCACTTTTTCTTGTAAAAAGTTTCTTTTAACAGTTGAGTAACAAAACTAAGCAGTGAATGTGGGTTTTGGTTTATATGAATGAGTGGTGAGTTGCGCTGCCACCTGCAGGTGAAGAAGATGGTCATTCAGGTGATCAGCGCAATGGCTCACCATGGATACCTGCAGTTGGAGGGAGGAGATGTTTTGGTGAAGTTCATCGTCCAGCACTGCGCTCTCCCTGACACTTACAGCGTATGTTCTTTGTTTATCCACATCGGTCATGCAGACACGTAAATGTTTTTTAAAATGTTTCAATTTTTTTTTATTGCTTTTTGAAAGTCACTGAGGTGTTACTATAACTCAGATTATTAATAGATTGTTAACCTTAAGTGATTTGCAAATGACAAAGAAGAACACTCCCTCACCTCACGATGCTGTTTCAAGGGAGTCTTCACTTGAGCTTTTGGCTTTTGGTAGCGTGGTCGGCAGCCCTTGGACCCGGAGGACGTGAGCAATGAGGCCCTGCGGAGTATGTGCGAGAACACACTCCACCTCTTCACCACGACCGTGGGCCGCCTGGCCGATGTAAGTCCACCAAATATCTACATAGTATCGCACACCTCGCAAAATACCATGTTATATGCTGTATACTGTTAAATTCCCTACCTGTATATACAACAATCATTTTGGTTTTGCTAACTTTGCCTCTGTTACAAGTGACCCCAAATTGGCTCTACGCACACATACATGCACGCACGCATGCACGCTTAAACTCCTTTTAGATTCTTTGCTGTGGTCGTCGGCCTCCCAGGTGCTGTGGCCCTCCCTGTTGTGCTACCTGACCCCGGCGCAGTACAGCAATGCCACCACACCGCTGTGCAGGAGCCTCATCCTCCTGGGCAACAAGAAGAAATCCGCCGAAGAGCCCAGCTACATCATCAACTTTGCCGAACAAGGTTTGAGTTGGACGGACTTCACTGTTGTTCTGATCTCAGATAGGGAGGATTGTTATAACTGTTATATCAGAGAAACATTAATGTAAACTGCAGGTGGTTCTTGAATTATGATGGGTTTCCCATGACCTTGTACAAAGTAGCAAATAACCTTCTACTCTATTATACACTGCCCAGCCAAAAAAAAAAAAAAGTCACCACCTGGGTTTAACTTAGTGATGTGATCTGGGGTTGCTTCAGTCGGTCAGGTCTAGGTTCAGCAACATTATGTGACCAAAAAATGAGGTTGGCTGACTACCTGAATATACCGAATGAGCAGGTTTTTCCATCAATGGATTTTTTTCTTCCAAGATGACAATGCCAGGATTCATGGGGCTCAAATTGTGAAAGAGTGGTTCAGGGAGCATGAGAGAGACATCATTTTCACACATGGATTGGCCACCACAGAATCCAGACCTTAACTCCATTGAGAATCTTTGGGATGTGCTGGAGAAGAATATACACAGTGGTCTGACTCTCCCATCATCAATACAAGAGCTTGGAGAAAAATGAATGCAGCTCTGGACGGAAATAAATGTTGCAACATTGCATAAGCTTATCGAAACGATGCCACGGCGACTGGGGGCCGTAACCAAAGCTAAAGGCGGTCCAACCAAATATTAGAGTGTCTGACCCTTTATTTTTTTGGCTGGGCAGTGTATATACACTAACAAGGCATGATGGGAGAGCAACAACTCTGCCCAGGATGATGGACACTTTCTGTTAGCTATGTGTTATAAGTATATTATTGGTGTAAAGTCTCTGTAAGGTTAATTATGGTTTCATAAGGGGGTTTATTGTATTTGTAATATCTGGTGTTTTTTCTGCATTTGTGCATTTTCAGGGAGGACTGAAGGTTTGAAATTTGAAATCTGGATTGGCCGTTCAGTGTTGTGGGGAAACATTCGTAAATCAAAATGGTGGCATCGAATGAGACTTTGTTACAGGTTTTCGTAGCTCAAGCATTTGTAAACAAAGGGATGACAGTTAATATGCACAAACACTTTTTTGTGCAATAGGGTTTTTTTTTGCGAATTTCATTCATGTCAAATATAGAATACTAATAACATAAATACAGTGCATTATAATTACTTTTTCATGCTGCACTCGTACTTTCAGTTTCATTTGTGTACCCATTTCCTTTAGCAAATTTACTCACTTTTTTGCCTACTTATGTTGCATGGAATCACAAACAAAAAGTTTTGTAAGTCAATCATTGCAAAACACTCATTGAGACCCAAACAATGAGCGATGCAGCCTTGCCATTGTTATCGCGCAGCAGATTGTTCCAATATGGCACAATCAAACATCGGAAATGAAAAAAATAATAAGGTTGACCAGACGGCTGCCGTAAGTTGAGGGCTAACTGTATATGATGGAGATGAAATTAGTTGTGTGCGTAAAACAGGCTGTTCTCCAGACATTGTGGTGTTTCTCTGAGTTGTGCAACATTATATTACAGTATATACTGAATGTGTGTATGTATGTTATATATACATTACATTCCCAGCTTTTTAGCTTATTTTAGTTGGCATTAGAATTAAGGGAAAAAACGTTTGACAGAAGCAAATGGTGTTCTTAAATGGTTTATGTACTTAAACTGCTATGCAGTGGAGAAGAAACATGTCACTTTGTCAACCTTATTTGTTTTTTAGCCAGCCTTCCTACACCGTACGTCCTGATGACGAGACTTTTGGTAAGTGGACAGCTCCCTCGAGCGATCATACAGAATATTTTAGAGGCCGTGTATCGCAGGTATTCACTTATGTGTTATGCAGCAATATGACCCTGTGTTCTTCACACCCCTTCAGGTAAACGCTGCATTCCCTTTCTGGGGGCGTGGCAGGGGGCCACCCTCACTACGCCTGCTCACCGTCTTGGCTCCCAGCATCCATCCCAACACGCAGAAGGTGTGGGAGTCGGAGATCCCCCCACTGCTAAGCTACCTGGAAGGTGAAGTTGTGTTCCCCTTCACAGCATCACGCTCTTTACTCTTGGCAGTGTCAACCTTTATTTACGTAATTAAAGTAAATACAGAACCATGAAACAAGACTGTTAAATGAAAAATTTGGTGCTCTGCAGAACTTTTAATAATAATAGACAAGTGATTTGGCATGGACTTGTGCGCAAATCTGAAGTTGCCATGTTGTCCTGCTCCCATGAAAGTGCTCAACATGAACTTCTGCCGTAAAATATTCCACTGTATGAACGAATGCTGAAGGATGAAAGATGCTGTATTATGTGAGTTACTTTAGATGAAATGGTGCATTAAGAAAATAAATAATGTCGTGTAAAAACTTACGGATACTTGGAGTTTTGCAGTAAAAATCCTGGAGCAAAGATTTTTTTTTCTGTTACAAAAATAAAGCCTTTAAACTGAAGCAGACCCCAAGTATTTCAGCATGGCTTAAATCACTTGAAGTGTTTGATTTTGTTGGATTAGAAGCAGTATTATATGGATGTCTGTTTCTTTTCTTTCCCCTAACATATTAACATTTTATCTTTGCCTTTTTACTGAAACAGAATCCACAGCGGAAACATTAAATAGAAAGAGCTGGGAGGAAAGTCTGCTTGAGGTTGGCATCCTTTACCAATCTCATTATATTTAGAAGCATCTCTTTAACAACTTCTCCAAAATGTTAGGTGTTAGACCTAAAATACGATACTTGTTTATTTTATGATATTGTCATGTAAGTAACTGTTTTGTTGGTAGCTTCTGTCTGTACTTTTTGTTTGGGTGTAGCACCTTGTTGTTTTACTGTTTTACATGTAGATAGATTTTGGCTCTTTATTTATTTCAGCTCTTGTCCAAAACCCTGGTGGCCATTTCAGATGACAAGTGGAGCTGTCAGTTGTCTGCAGAATCAACACAGTACCTGCCCACCTACAACAGCTCCCTAGAGGAGAAGGTGAGGCTTTCACACCCGTGCACTTACTGTATCCATCAGTGTAAGTGGCTAGGAGTGTGTGATGTCTGTGGTTAATTTGGATGAGGTGAAGTGGGACATCTTATCTTCTGGCAAGCAAAATCAACAAAAACCAGTTCTTGTAGGAGTTTTTGCTATGGACTGATCACAGTACTTTCCAGAGGATAAAACCTGGATTCTTTACATTTAAATGCAGCAGGTAACTTAGTGGTTAGTGTCACCTTGCAATCTAAATCCCTGAATCCAAATCTTGACTTAATCTGACTTAATCTTGAATTTCCCAGGAATATTTTCCTGCTGTATAAATGGGTAAAATAATTGTGAGTAATTTAGTATATAAATGGAAATAAGTCACTTTGGAGAAAAGTGTCAGTTGAATGAATAAACATTAATAAATAGCTCTGTTATGCTAATGCAGGTGCTGAAACCAGTCAGGATCATGAAACCATGGTAACCAGTCTTATATTCACGTTTGCCTTTGACAGAGTTTTCTCTACAAGTACATTGGTGTGACCCTGCAGCAGTGCCGCAGTAAGGATGTTGTGCGGAAGCAGCTGCACGAAGTTCTCATTACAGCACGCCATAGCGATGCCATCGAGAGAACGGTAAAACCAAGTAAACAGACTTCGCTGCACTAACAGGACAGCTTGGGTTTCAGGCTGTTACCTTTCCAAAAAGAAACCCTCTATAAACTCTGTGTGTGTGTGTGTGTGTGTGTGTGTGTGTGTGTGTGTGTGTGTGTGTGTGTTTGAATATAGTGTGCATATGAAAATAGATGTGTCATGGCCAAAAAAAAAGCATTTGTATCATTTGTCCAGTCGTGAGTCTATTAACAAGTTCTGACTTTTCTGGAATTTGCTGAAATTGATGTGCTCTACAGGGAGTTGCAATGGGAATTGGCCTCTGTGCTAGTAGTCACTTCGATGACACTCTGGCCAGACTTGAAGACTTCAGCAAATCAGATGCCTTCAAGAAGGCCTCGGGAATATTTGGCTTGCTTAAAGTAAGTTCACCATAGTCATTTTGACTGAGTGATTTGAACCATCAAACACTATGATCGATTAAGTCTCATAACCTTCAGAGGTGAATTGCTTGGTGTTGAAGATATATGAAATTTGCCCACTATTTTTTGGCGGCAGCAGTATATTCCATGCAACAGATCACTCGTGTCAGACCTTTTTTCACTGTGGGTTCGATCAGCAGGACAAGAATGATGTAGACATTGAGAAGGTGAAGAGCACTTTGATCTTGTGCTATGGCTACGTGGCTCTCAATGCCCCAGGAGACCAGATCCTGGCCAGGATCGACTCGCACATCCTGAGGTGCATCAACAAACACTTCAACACCAAGGTAGGTGTTCTGGTCCAGCTGGACCACTACAGAAGCCAAAGCAGGAAGGCAGACCGGGCACAGTGCCACACTCAGACCTTACAATGTGGTTTAGCAGTCAGCTGATGGTGCATGTTGCGTCTTTATGACATGGTTAAAGAACAGTTGAGTTCATGCTGGAGAAACAACTTCCCTTCCTGTGGTTTAACGTGATGCCTGGCCATCCCCAGAACACAAGGCTTCCTTTGGTTGCCTTTCAGCAGAATGATCTCAGATGTGGAAAATTTGTTAATTTGAGAAGAAAGAAATGCAGGACGCATGATTCATACAATTCATACAGTTGAGATTTCGGCCTCACCCCAGACCCTAGCAGACACTGTGACAGTGAGAAGGTTTCTCACTCATTCCGTCATTTGGTAGATATTGAACCATACCATATTTTACTGTACTAAACCATTACTAACAAGGCTCAATAAAGCTGCGGAAAGTTCAGTATAGTGTCATTACAGTGGAGACTGCAGGGTCATCCATTCCCAGTCTTTTGATGATGATTTATGGTTGGTCATCTGCTCAGATTAGGGATTACTTCTGCTCTTACTATGTATGGACACATCTGATGAAATACACCCTTATGCATTGCATCATATTGTCTGCATAGCATCTGTTGTCCTTTTTTGTTATAAAAATTCCTCTCAGTCCAGATAAACATCTGGTTATATCTAAAACATGTGATTTTGATGTTGTCTATTCCTAGGCTATGGTGGAATTGCGGCACAGTAGTAGTAAAGTAAAGCTGGGCTGTTTCAAATTAGGGCGACAGATTAATACTGTTTTCTTTACCTTTTACACTTTATGGAATGAAGTAAGTGTTCTGCTGGAAATACACACACCTGGATTGTAAATTCCTTTTTGTATTGTGCAGGTTCTGGGAATTAAAGTAGAGACCAAGGTACAGTGAGAGGAAGCCAGTGTGATGGCCGCTCTGCTCTGCTCCTTTGCTAAAACTACTCTGCTAAAACTATCTCTGTGTCTTTCTTGGTGTGAGGATCAGGCCTGGAGATAAAGGAAAAAAAGAAACTTTCTGAACCTCCTTAAAAAGAGCGTTGCTGTCTTCACATACTGTTTGGTTTGGGTTTTATGCGGAAAATGTGTAAGTTTGGCCATTTTGCTTGAGAAGAAATATCGAAGCCCTTTGTTGTGCTTGGAAAGGTGCTCACGGTCTTGTACTGTGTAACAAAGTGAAAATATTCATTTCCTCAAAGAACTACAATAAATCTCTACCACTTTAACTCTGAAATGAGGCACTAAAGGTCATGTATTATTCCTGTGAGAGCTCAAAAATAGCTGTCGGCATCAGCAAGACTTTGCTTACTAACTTAGCGCAGGAGTTACTATTAGTATTGTTAGCAATCATAATAATAACAATAACAATTATTAATATTGTTAATATTGAAAAGTAGCATATGCTTATTCTCTTTTTTGAAGTTCAGAAAGTTTCCCATTGTTTTGTACTAATTTGGTTGATTCCTCACTGCTGCACAAGAGCGCTAACCTCACATTCCGAGTCGCAGAACTCATTCTGCTGCAGAATCATCTTTGCTGTCAGTCTAATGGTAATGTTTCCCTCAGCCAATTTGTGTCTGCAGTCTTTGAAAATAAATACATTTCTTTTCAATTTGACCCCAGTTCTGCATCTGCTTTTCCAGGCATCCATGTCTGTTTTGCGTGTATTATAAAATGCTTCAAAATGTCAATACATTTGTTCTGATTTACTCCTCAGATTGGACATCTGAGGTCTTGCTGATATTTCAATTTAGTACCACAAGATCTGCCTTAACCAATGAGAGTAGACACAGTAATTACATTTTTAAACTATAGCTAAAGTAGAAAAAAATCTGTGATAAATATAATGTTTCAGGAACTTTAGTCCTTGCTTTTGAAGTTAGTTAAATTTACCTGGATGTGTATTGTAACAATGTACTGTACTTGTTAAGAGCTAGGGTTAATAAGAGGCTTAAAGCAAAGCTGTGACATTGGCATTTCAACTTTAAACTGTGATATTCTCTTCCCATCTATCTAATTGCATTTATTCTGCCTGTAAAGCTTTCTGGGAGATACTTGGTGCTGTTAGTTGAATGGGTAATAGTAGGTTGCAGGTTACCAGGTTCATACATGATCCTACCAGGTTGTTTCACTTACTCTGAGAGCTAGTCTGAGGGTGTGTGTGTGTGTGTGTGTGTGTGTGTGTGTTTTGACCTTGGACAGGATCTGACCATGAAGCTGAGCCTCATCCAGAGTGTGGGTCTCATCGCCAGGGCCATCAGCACTTGCGTGAACAAACAAGGCTACCTGTTCACCCGCAAGCAGGAGCTCCTGGGCGCTATGCTGGTACGCAGCCAGATTGTTTCCCTAGACACAGCCACAAGGCTGGAGAACAGAGTGGGAAACATGAACAGCTCCCTATACCCCTGACAGTGCTGTAACTTAGCACTTAAGGACATGGCCTAGTATTCTGCACTGGTAGTGGGTAGCCTTGACTTACAGTTGAACTTATGAGGGTTTGAATCCCACCTCTTGGTATAGTAGCTCTGTGTAAAGTAATGCACTGTGCAGCCCTTACATTGCAAATGGAATTAGTTAAAAGCTTTGTGTAAATTAAGTTTATAATAATAATAATAATAATAATAATAATAATAATAATCATCATCATCATCATCATCAGAAACTCATCTAAGTGTCACACAGGATACTTGGCTCCCTGAACATATTCAGCAGTGTAAATAATGAAAAGTTGCTGAGCCCATTGTGCTATGGGTAAAAGCTCAGGTTATTCAACCGAATACTTTTTTCATTTGTCTGACACTTGACCAAATCAGCTTACACTGTTAATCCACTTGCAGTGATTTTCACATATATATCCTCCTGAATAATTTTTACTGCCTGAATTTATGGTCAGTACCTTGCTCAAGGGCACTACAGCAGAAGGTGAGATTCAGACCTGAGTCCTTGAAGTTCAAGACAATGGCACTAACCATTACACTTCCTGCTACCTAGTGTTGGACCAGCGCCTAGTAAATAATAAGCTATTGTAACTTGTGTTTAAGTAATGGTTTCCATTGTGTTGCAGTGTAAAAATTATGTAAGTATGTTGTGTACAATGCAATATTTTAATGAATTTTATTCATTAATAAGGTAGCTGTGCCCCACAGTCTTTCTGTTTTTATTTTGTAGGACTTTATCAAAGCAGAGCCAGCAGACACCATGCGAACTCCAGTGCGCCATCTAGCAATGGCTACATGTGCTGACCTGATGTATCCTTCCAGAAAAATCCTTTTCACACACAAAACAGGCTGTGCGTTCTGTTCTTCATTGCTGTATTTTGTTATATGTCCTGATGTTGCAAGAATGGCTTCAGTCTGCTGGTCACTTTCTCACTCCATGTTGTCCAGCACTCGGAGATTTCTAGCTGTAACACTAAATTTTCCAAAATCAGCTCCACACACTCCCACCAACACGCACGCACGCACGCACGCACGTTTAAACACCCTTTGTACCAGATGTGTTGAGCCGCCCACTGTGAGTCCTTTGACTGCCTCTCCCAGTAACCTGGACCCCGTGCTGACTGAGAACGAGAACTTTGACATGCTGCGCACCTGTCTAAACAGCACGTATGGGCTGCCCCTCGCCGAGTCTGCAGAGGGCAACAAAGAAGATGAGGTGCTGGACCCGCAGCAGAGGGAGGTAAGAGCTGCTCCCCCAGCACAAGCTCCCGTGGAGGAAAATATTAACTGTTACACTTCCACGGGGTGCTCGTGATCTTTTACTTGCGGCGTCCGAAGGCGACTTGTGGGAGTGATGCTGTTTATCTTGCTTTTAGTGTACTTTTTCTAACTTCTGCTCAGATGACACTTGGGTTGAGCCACTTGACCTTTGGCTGCCATCTACAGTGCACAGTGTGTGAAAGATGAGTGGATAGCCAGTTGGATTCTTACAATTTTCACATTTTTCTGGCAGAAGCCTAGTGTTTGTTTCTTTCTGTTTTAAGCAGTGATTTTGAAAATGAAATGGTTGAAAAAAAATGTATCAATGTTATTCACTATAGAAAATTTTGAGTACATCTGGACGATGCTTGAAGAGGACCATAGGTGTCCTACATTTCTGGAAACTGCTGTAGAAGAGTTGGGAAGACATGCTGACTCAATTCCTCATCAAATATGTTCATCAAATGCCTTAGGGGTAAAAAAAAAAAAATGTCGTTCTTCAGGCCCTGTATGCTGATACCTTCAACGCACTGCACGATTTGCTCAGAAATGTGCTGGCAAGGGACTTGAGCCCAGATGGTCTCCAGAGTATATTCAAGGTAAGCTGGAGATCTGGTACTTGGTTTGGAATTCCTTAAAGCCTGGGCCAAAAAAAAAAAAAAAACACTTCAAATCATAAATCAGTCTGTCAGTTCCCAGTATTGCGTTTTCCCATCCCCACCCTGTTTATAAACCCAGCACATCGAGGGCTACTTGAGTTCCAGGGTGGACCATGAACGCGAGAGGGCAGTGACCACCACAGCAGAAATCCTCGACTTCTACCTGGAGAGGCTGGTTGTTAAGGTATGTGTCCTGGGGTAAAATATATGCACAGTGTATCTATTTACCTTGGTCAGCAGGTGCCATTGTGGTTAGAGCTGCTGCCTTTTGAGTCAGAGGGCCTGGGTTCAGATCCCTTGTCCTGCTGTTGTGCCCCGATCAAGACTTAGACTGAGTTGCTGTATGAATGGATAGATAATTGTTAGTTGTTTTGGAGAGCAGCATCAACTAAATTAATTTTTTTAAATAACAGCAATTTTGTCCTTTCCTAAATTTTATAACACAAGCCACAGGAATGTTTCAGCCAAAAATGTGTTAGAAATGGGCATTTCATTCGTTAAAAGCCACTTTATCGCTTTGCCCATGACTTAATATTGCATCAGAGCAGCTGGTAGATTCTCTGTGAGAGAAGTTATGCATAATAAAACTTAACCTCCTTGCTATGATTACTGATAATATTCCTTACAGAGACACACACAATCTGTTTCAGTGGTTTTTGCTTGTGGTTTTTCTCTGTGAGCATTAAGTGGATTTTCTTGTGTATCCAACAGAAAATGGTGACATTCCACAACCTGGGTGCCCTGTTGGGTCGTCTGGCCCCCCGCTGCACAGACCCTAGCCCCCTGATCCGTAGGGCTGCCATCGACTGCATTTATACCCTGCTGTACATCCAGCTGCGCTACGATGGTCAGTGAAGTACAGATGCTGCTCCATTTTACACAAAATGAGGCGGGATCATGAGACACCAGTTTCTTACCCGACCCTCGGTACAGGGTTCGCCTTGGACTACAAAGACGAGTCTGTGGAGAGCTTGATCACGCTACGCGAGAAGCTGAACAGCCCTGATCCCTCGGTGCTATATAGGACCTGCTCTGATCTCACAAAGGTAAGTAGGGGTTCAGAAATCAATAGCAAGTAAAGTTGAAAGGTCTTGGTCACCACAATGGTGCCTTCCTGGGGACTTGAACCAGCAACCTTCTGGTTTACATGCCTGTGTTGTTAATCCCACGCTCATGCACCTCACAGATCATCAGTAAGCGCCTGCCGCAGCAGCAGCTGAACACACTGATCTTCATGCTGTTTGAGGGGCTGGTGGATCCCCAAGCCAACTGCTCTCGGGCCTCCAGTGTTGTGCTGAACACGCTCCTCAAAAACCGTGGTGCGGGACTACAGGACCTGGTAAGAACTCTGCTCCTGTGCAGGAGCTACAGGGAGAGCATGGCAGTGATGGCGCTGTCATAATATTGATTTAAATGGCATGATTCTCTACTGCAATGTGTAGAGAAATCATCCTCTAATACAGGATGTATGTGGTTTTATATTTCTTTAAAGTTGAGGTGGATGCAACTACAGGCACATCAATTTAGCTTGAAATTGAATTGGTATGTAATGTTGTATAATTACAGTATTTAATGTTGTAATGTTGTGTCAAGGGTAATACAGTTGCTCACAGTGAATATTCAGCTAATGAATGTTCCTTAACTGTTTACCCCCAATGTATTTTCTTTACTTTTCTATATTTAAAATCTATGTCTGTGTTGGAGTGAACACAGTCTGTCGTTATCTGTCTTGTCAATAGATGGCAGTAAAGCACGCCCAAACAATGGAGTGTGGGGCCGGCTTAACTCAACCCACTTCCACAGTGTTTACAGCTTTTTGTTAATCAAAATTAAAGAAATCCTTATCGTGGGAGATTAAATTGCCATGTTTTGTTTTGGGGAAGAAACCAAAATCAGTAGAATGCAATGAAAAATGCAGTATGATTTCTAACTTGGTTAATGTTGTTTTTACACATTCAGTGGAACTTTCTCTGCCTTTGCAGCCTTTCACAGCACTTTTCCACATTCTTGTTTCTATGCAAGGTTTGGTTCATGCATGTTTGTGAGGTGAAGTTTACAAGAACGCTGCCTATGTCTTTTACACTTCGAAACACAAGACATATAGATACCTTTTATAGTGCCACTGTGGAATGTTTTGTCTTCGATGGAGTTCATCTGAGCTCTGCATTGCAACTTAAGTCACACCGGTTCAGTCTTGCCAAGCTAACGCGGAGGCTAATGCATTAGCTATTGCCAGAAAAGAGCTAGTGAAGGGCAACATTTTTTGAGCTTGAGATGCCAAGTGTGTATTTGGGTCATTTGGGGCAGTACCACTGTATAAAATAACACACCCATTGTGCAACTAAAATTACCTTGACCGAAACACCACTGTGCAGAATAAAAAAAAAAATAGTTGTATAGAAAAAAGTATTGTAGCAATTTATTTATTTTATTTTTTATTTTTTGCCCTGGCACCTGTTATGTAAGGGCTGTTCATATTGAAATAACAGTAAAAGTATTTTTATTAAACCTTTAGCTGATGTTACAAAACATATCTAGCAAATAAATCTGCAAGAGGCCTGTATTAAAGCTTTATTCATTTTGACTTGGGTGAGAAAAGTGAAAGGCTAATCTGGAGTTATGAACAAAACAAGTTAGAAACAAAATGTTGGCCCTAAATGTGTCTACAGGAAGAGAATTGTCAAATATTAATTGAGAAATGGGCATTACAAATAGTAGTTATCTGTCAATTAGTCATACAGCTGATGTAAAAGTTTAGGATTACTATGTTTTTCAGGGGAGCAACTACATTAGTGGGGGATGTGACTCAAACTGATGTCCATGCGCTTACTATTTCCTTTTTTTTAAGCTTTATGTAAAATGTAAACCTGTTCTAGTTCAATTCTTGCTATACATGTAAATGAGCAACTAAAATCCAACACCCTTGTTGATATTTTAGGCAGCAGCTTTACTCTTGAACACACCCCTGTACAATGGTGCAGTCATGCCCGATAACTGTGGGTGTTCTTGTCCCTTAGGTGCCAGAGATGCTGGAGGTTCTGCACATCAGGTTGCAGGTGATCGCTGAAGAGCAGGTGAAGGTGGCTGTTGCCCAATCCGTCCTTATCTTGGCCACTCAGCATTTGCAGACGGTAGTGAATACCCTCATTGCCTACCCCCTGCCCTTTGACAGGTGATGGCCGAAACACATCCTTATGGTCTTGTTGTTGTGATGTCTGCCAATTGATTGCAACAATTTATAATTGGGGGGGGAAATAATCTCTCTCAATTACTTCTAAGTTTTTTTTTTTTTTTTTTTTTTTTTTTTTGTGAGATAGAGGATTACTTGTTTTGCTGTAAGTTCAGGAAATGGTGTATTTGTTGCTGTGTTTTGGTATGCGCTGTATAGCAAACTAGAGACCGAACTACTAGACAAAAAGTCAGCTGAAAGACCAACACATAAAACATGGACTGTTAGGAAATGAATTTGATTGTTACTTTGGCTCCTTATGTTGTGAATTGTCAACTAAGACACTTTCTGAAATTCAACCATTTTTCCAATTTATTTTGAATTGCATTTTAATAGCATTTTCTAACCAAATCTGTTTTCATTCTCACCTTAGTTCAACTCACTTCCATGGTATCTGCAGCTGTCAGACCTTTTACATGTTTTTGAGATAAATCAGTAAATAAGAGTTTGTGAAAATAAACTTTTAAACAAGAAAATACTTTAATTCATTAATTTTAATGTATAATGTGATTAAATATTTTAAAGCCTGATAAAGTATTATATTACAGCCATGTTGGGATTGTAAAGCATAAATAAATTGACGGAGACCTGTATTAACATGCAGCCCCAGTTGTTTCCTAAATTGAGGATCTAGTGTAGACTCGGTGTGTGAGATTGAACATTGGCAAACATTTGGCTGTTCCCACTGGCTGCATTATTAAAACTGTGATGTGCAAAGACCGTACTGTTGCTAAGGCACAGAATATTGTAGCCTCCTCCATAACTAAGAGTTCTCTCTCTTACCTTCAGCTGGGCCTGTGAGATGTGGATCGCTCTGGGTGCTGACGGCACTCTGGCTTCCCAGATCATGGAAATGATGATAGAGAAGTTGGCTGTCCTGGCACCTTACATGGATAAGAAGGAGTCAATGCTGAGGCCGGGCATGTCCAAATTTGCCACCGGACCTCCTTTGGCCGTGAGCATGGAGCCTGACTATATTCTGAGAGTTTAACAGAAGGGTTTAAGCCCAACAACCATTTATGAACCTTGCATTACTGATATGTAGAACATGACCAGGGTTGTGCTGTATCTTCCTCTTCACATTCATCTGCTCACCAGCTGTCCTCCTCCTCCCATTTAACAGGTAACATGTGCCTTGCGTGAGATGATGCTGAATGGCCAGAGTGCCGATGCTGTGGTGGCACTCTTCCCAAGGCTCTTCAGCACCCTGCTGGTGCGGCTAGGATCCAGTGTTGGGGTCCAGGTCCCTAAAGACATCAACAGCAACTGCATTGGCCCCGAGAGGAAGCAGTCCGGAAAGATGCCCTCCTCATTCGACGTGTGTGGGTGAGTGATGATCACAGGGATAGGAGGGGGCAACAGGTTGCCTCAGTGATTAAAGACAAGGACAGGTCATGGTGAAGGTTGCAGGTTTGAGTTCCCCTCCTGCTCTCCCTGGAGCTGTTTTACCCTTGTTGCACTCAAGGTTTATGTTGGAGTGGGAGTTTCCCTTTTATAAATCTTCCTACAGAAAATATTGTACTTTATACGATGGTTACTTTTACCCCACACGTAAACACTGCTGTAGTGTGGTGTAGCTGTCGACTCCTGTGGAAGTTAGATGTCTGTGTCGCCGTGGAAACAGGATGGCAGTGGAGGCATTGCGGATCCTGCTGGCCCGGGTGCAGCTTGATGAAGTTCTGAATTCCCTGGATTTAGATGGTGCGTGGGAGAAGATGCAGAACTCCCAGCAACATATCGACGGAGTCACCCTGCTGGCCAGGTACGCTTCCGCCTGCTATCACATGATCCTAGAGACACACACATACAGACCTGGTCGTCTGCACCCCTGAAACTCTATTTGCCTTTTCAACGATATTGCATCAAAATGCACAATGGGCTAAGGACACTGTATTTGAATGAATGAACAAACAATTGAAAAGGTTATTATTCCTGAAGGAAGCGCAATTTCAGTTAGTGTGTCTGAGTATGAGGCATCATTTTTTGATTGTGATGCACCCAGGGCCATGGCAAAACATGCAGGCCCCCGTCTGCCAGCTATTGTGGAGAATCTGTGCCCCTGTTTGAACAACATCTACGAGTGCCAAAGAATCGCAGTTACGGCTTTCCTCTCAGAGGTGAGGCCCAGAGATGCCGAGGGGGGGAGGGTGGGGGTGGTTCAGGATGTAACTGACAGGGAAGATGTTGATTCTGTCAGACTGTGCAGTCGAAAGCAGCGATTCAGGCTGTAAAGAGCCCTCCTGTGACTCTCAAAGTGTAAGTGCTGTAAAGAGCACTCAAGTGCCGTTTGCCACATAAAAATCCATGAAAACTCAGGGTGCACTGCCCCCTGCTGGTGTCTTAGAGTGACCCAATGGGTTTGAGAGATGTTGAGAGATGTGCTCAGTGTGTCATGGGATTCTCATCAGTTAAAGTAAGATATTCATTATTGTTGTTTATAAATAATATACCATTAGAAGAAATGTGTAAAATTGGAGTGAATTCATACTGCCATCTAGAGGTGAAATGTGAACGCGTGCGTGTTTGTGTGTACGACGCTGTGTTCTGCAGCTGCTCAGCCACCACGTGGTGACAGAACTGATGATGATGGACATGCTCATGAACAGCATGATGGAGCGCATCTCGGACCAGTGCGGCACAGTGCGCATGCTGGCCATCCGGGGCCTGGGCAACATCGCTGTGGGCTCTCCTGAAAAGGTACTCGGTGTTAAAATGATGACATGTCCCCACTTTTTACTCCACTTTTGCTTCATTTGTTTCAGCTTTGTGCTTTAACAGTGTAGCTCGTTGTTAAATTCTTGGTTCTACAGTTGGTTCTAGCTGAGTGTAGCTAAATTCAGGCGACACTGATGCACATCCCTTGTGTGATGACATTCGGTGGTGACTGGACTAATATTTAAGTTGTCTTGAATGAGGTGATAATTGCATGATAGAATAGACTAGAAAAGAAAGTTTTGGCTTACATATAAATGTTGTGCAAAGAAAAGTCCTGATTCTTAAATAAAGTTTTAATTTGGGCATAAATGTATCTATTTTTACCTGTATTTGGAGGGGAAAAAATTTATTTACGTATTAAAGTAGCTATACATTGATGTATGTGTTATCAATACACTATCAATTTTCTGTATATTTTCATTATTTTTCCATTTACTTCCATCTATCATTTGTATTTTATAATTTATTTTTTTCTTTTTTTAATTTGTTTTATAGTAATTAATGGATTATTCTTTGTTTGCTACATGGCTCTTCTGGTCCTGTATACTAATCTAAATTATTGATCAAAATTACTTTTCTTCATCATTAAGATAATGCAGGTATTGCAGATAGTACAAATTAAAGTATTTCCTCAAAATGGTGCTTTTGTTTTAATATTATTTGAATTGTGTCATTAATTCAGTGAAGAGTTCAACTGTGGCTCATTAGTTTCACAGTCATTTTGAATAAAAAGTAGTTAATTGAAGGGGGTTGCTCAGAGGTGGCGCCACAAAATACTGGCAGCATTATGGCATTACGAAGTGTAAGTTTAATTGCTGAAAATATCACAAATTTTAAGGTTTTTTATTATTTAAGAAAAATGAATGCAGTTCTGTGCCGCTTTCTACTGGATTGAGACAAAGCCCTATGTGACAAATCTGACTTGCCGTGGCCTCCTAGGTGAATAAGTACGCCAAGGAGCTGCTGGCAGCCATGAGCTCAGGCATGGAGGAGAAAGATGATCCTGGCAAGCGCATCACCCTGGAAGCAATGTCCGGCCTCTCCAAAGTCCTCCTCTACCTAGACAAGAAGAACGTGCAGCTCTTGGTGGTCTACATCTTCATGAAGATCAGGCCCTTTCTGGAGAGCGTGAGAGATACGATCTTTCTGTGGTCTTAATGCATCCGAATGGCATGAATTTTGACACCTCAGCACAACAAGGATGCCCTCCCATTTTTCAGTTTTCAACATTATATCCCTTATTGTGCTCCCCCCCCCTTTCAATTCTACAGGAAAATGATGAGATCCGCTGCACATCTATCATGTTGCTTGGGAACCTGTCCAAATTTGGCTCTGGAGAGCCTGTCTTCAAGGACCAGATCCACAATGTGCTGGTCAGCCTACTCCTGCATCTCAACGATCCTAGTCCACAGGTTGTCAAGGTAGCAGCCTGTATTTCACATTCAGATGTCTATTCAGAGTCCATGGCATAGTTTGGTGGCGGACCAGCCTTTTACTTGAACCTCTTGTTGAACGGAGACATTAGCAAGAACCCTGATGACCATGGCTGTGTTGCCACACTGTTTTGACAGGCCTCTAAGTATGCCATGCGGGTGTGTGCTCCAGTGGTGGGCTCGGAGCAGATCGCCACGATGTTCCAGAATCACCTGCATGAGGACAAAGGTCTGCACTATGGCGAGTTTGTCAACGATCTCACCAAATACATAGTGAGTACCAGGAGAGCAGCTGTGCGGTTAAGACCCAATGATGGAAACCTGTTGGAAAAGCACTGCCTCATGTGTTCACCCCCAACAGATTCAAGACTTCCCCAGCATGCTCAACTTCTATCACATCACCGTCATTCAGTTCTTCAAGAGCAACTGGGCAGAGGTGCGAGCTGGTGCAGCTATGTTTATAGGTGGGTACTTATACTTCTGTCTGAGACTCCTTTATATTCTGACCTTTGCAACAGGATAATTTTCTGCATGACGGTATTTTTCTCAAAGATCATTCCCTGTAATGATCTTCATGTGCAGGAAGTGCAGTGTGGGTATTTTCCATTATTAGCTTGTAGTGATCTGCCATAAAGTCAAGAAGCTGTGCATTTCAGCACCAATCTGTTGTTTTCAATATCTAGGATTTCTGCTGGGAAATCTTCCAGAAGAGTATTTCTCTCACTTGAACATGGGAAGTATAACAAAAGGTAAGAAGTTACCTACAGCTCTCTGAAATTTACATGTGCTATGGCTCTTCATCTTTCTAACACAGTTGGACCCAGAAACTTTTTTTTTTTTGTAACTTTTGTTCATAAATCAAACTTTTATCATTAGGTCACAATTAAAGGTTTATTTTACAAACTTACCTCAATTCATGTGTAGGTTATGTTCTTCAAAAATCATTTATAGCTGTAATGGAAAAAGGATGTAAAGCTTTTAACTTCAGGCTACATTAAAGTGAATATAAAAAGACCAAAAATAAGAATTAATTGCCTAAATAAACTCCAGTGGCGACTGTTGGCCAACTCATTACATAAATGCGTGTAACTCCCCCCCCCCCCCCCATTAAGTTTTTGGTCACCAACACAAGGTGTAAACATTGTATAAGCAATTTCAATTAGGATGGTCCCACACTCATGTTCTACCTGAGCGTATTTTACTGGAATTTAAATACAGGGTAGATAAATACAGCTTGCATTCACTCCGCCACGTTCTAAAATTTTAGAACACATTACAGAATGAATTTCAAATAAAAAAAAAAAGAAAAAAACTGAAAATATTCCCATTGTTCAAAACTAATAATGCAACTGTCAACATGAAGCATCAATATTATATGTAAATCTTTTAACATAAAAGGAGAAGCTGCCGGAAATGTGGTACTAAGTGGCAGGTACAGTTACCCAGCCAGTAAATTCAGTTTATTCTGTTGATATGAAAAATGAATGACATGATGAAGATGATGGAGAGTCCTGATCTTCTTGTGTTCCCTACCCAGGTCTGGTCCAGCTGCTCCAGGATCCTGAACCACTGGTACGAGCTAAAGCTGCAGAAGCTATGGGACACTTCCATTGAGTGGCTTGGATCCATTATTAGTTTCTTTTAAAGGACTCTGATGCTGTACTTGAATTGCCCATCAAAAAAATTTAGTGACCAAAGACTGTGTAGCTCTGTGCGCTAGTGAATTCAGCCTCATTCCTGCTCCTTCCAGGTTTGTATAAAAGTAGAAACCTTTTACAGTTTACGTTGTTTCCCACAGTAACAAGGGAGGATGGATGTCAATGATAATATTAGATACTGTTAGCTAATATTAGCCCGTTTTCAGTGTTTCTTGTATGTGTGGAACTTGGATCTCTAGGTACCTCCAAGCTGATACCACTATCTCCTGATGACCATGTTGTAATGATACCTCACTCTTCATCAGGCCTTTCAGCCTCTTCACCTCTGTTTCGATCCTATAACTGGGGGGCCCTGTCTGGAGGGTGGAGGGGGAGACTGCAATAAACGGCAACTAACGTGTTGAAGTCCACTCGCTAAAGAACTGTATGAAGAAGTGACCACTACTCGTGGTAGCTCAACCAGGATTGAACCCACATGTGAAACAGGGTGATTAAATTTTCACAGAGCACCTCAAAATGTGGTTTTTGTGCTTCCAGGCAGAAAATGTAGTCAAAATGGGCGACCTCAAGGAAATGCTTCCTTCCTGAGTGCCAAATTCCACCGTGTAGTAGCTATGAAAGTAAAATTTTTAAAAATGCAATATCTCCTTTTCACAAGCATCCTTTCCCTCATTCTATTCTCAAGACTTCTCTGTACATGGACTGAAACTGGCCATCCACAGTGGTTGAGATTTTTTTTTTTTTTTTTTTAAAGTGAAATCCTTCCCCAATAAATGTTTCAAACTGGGAGTAATGAACCAACTTGAATGACTGTGCGGTGCATTGCACCATGTGGTAGTCTGGCCTTTCCTTACATGCAGTGCGGTACGTGTTTGTGTTAATGATGACACTGTGTGATGTGCTTACTGGTGGCACTGGGCAGGTGGGTACAGTTATTTCATTCCTTTTGTCTTAAGGCCACTATGGGACTAGATCTATTCCTTTCAGGTATTGGTGGAAGGCAACAGTGTTAGGAATGTTCTAGTGTTACTGTGAACAAACCACAACTGTTGGTGTCTCCTTTCGGGGATAAAGGTCCTTGCTTTCTGAAGTGGTATTTATAGAATGCACTATATTAAAGCTCCAGCAACTGCCCTCATGGTGGAGAAAAATCAAGCGATTATTGTAATCATGTTTTGTTTAACTATGAATTAAAGTGATTATTCTACAAGGTGTATAATGTGTTGTAAATTGTTTATTTTTGCAGCTGACGCTGTATATTATGGTGATTCGTCTACAGTATTATAATACATAAAGGTTTAAACATCGTGTGGCCAGTGGATATCTCCCCCCATCTATTTCCTGTGTTGTCATACCTTGATGTATTTGTGTTGTCGCATTTGTTAATGCAGCAGAATGTTTATTCATGGTCGATAAAAGCAGCAATAGGTGCGGTAGGCAAGGGCCCAGTCTCATATCTAAATTTCATGTCGGCATCAAGATTTTAGCATCCTTTTTCACACATGCGGTCTTGAGTCCAGGCATGTGCAGGGATACCCCTTAAAGGTGCTGTATGTCTATTCATAGTTTACAAAAGAATAATGAATGTTAATGTTAAGCAATCAGGTAAAGAAAACAATGCCTGGAAATGATCATAGCTGTCAAGAATTGTAGTAAAATGGCCTGGAATGCGGTATTTCCGACTGGGCACTTGACACTTTTCCCCTGAAGCAACTTACAGTGTTAGTCTTGTATACTAAGCTATTTATAATTAGCCATTTGTACAGCTGGTTAATTTTTAAACCGCATTAATTCAGGGTAAATCCATTTATCAGCAAGAGCAGATCCAGGTTCTCTGACTGTAATGCAAGAGCAGTGGCAGTGAAAGCAAAATCCTGCAGCCAAAACTGAGAAATAGATAGTCATATAAATGCAAAATTCAGGAAAAACTGACAGTTCATGACATTGCCTTTAACAGTCAAAGGCTGTTATCAGCCAGCAAGTAAAAACTCAGGTCCACTAGCCTTCCCCCACCAACAGTAAACACTCTTCTCCCATTCAAAGCTCACACTAGTCTTTCAAGTCTCTTCTCCTTCGTACTGGCTTTTATTGGTTGCACCTGGTACTCATTTCCACTTAACTAATTTTCCCACAAACAGGCATCAGCTGGGGAGGTGCAACCTGGCTGCCTCCTATTACAAACAATGTTAAACAGTTTAGCAGATGGCATAGTTATTTTTTTTTATTTTTTATAACCCCAAACTTATCCAATTCTGTTACACCCACAAAGAAATTTCTACCTTTGAGTTATATTCTTTTGGTTTTGGCTCAAATTTAAATCTAACTGTGGGGCATTTTTTGTAACCGATTGACAAATGTGGATTTCTGTTGTCTCTTTTTATTCATAATTTCATTTATCTGATGCGTTTTCTCCACAAAGTGACTTTTAAGGGCTTTTACACACATTGGTACGCCAGGGTAATTTTTGCTGAAGCAATTCAAGGTAAGTACCTTGCTCAAAGGTGTTACAGAGGGAGTAGGGATCCAAACCCAGGACTTTAGACTGTAAGGCCACGGATCAAAACGTAACTCTTACTTGACGACATTTATGGTAGGTAGAATGGTTTATATGATTTAGAAGTCAATGATGTTCCATTTAATGTGTTCTGTTGGATAGACCTACAGGCACCAGCAGTTCCTTTATCTTTGCATGCACCGAATGTTTATTTTTGGCAGCAGGTGAGGATGTGTTGTACAGTAACTCCCCTAGGCCAAAAAATATCAGCCTTAGAATCTGTCAGTGCCCTGTCAGATTTTCAGGGACACTTTCTGACATGCAGAGTAAATTTTGAACTATGACACAGGTAAGGAGACCTCGCTTAAGAAGACTTCCTTTTTTGTACATCTTGTAATGTTTTGTGAAGAATCAATGTGGCACAGAAGTGGCCCTGGTGCCTCACAGCTCCTGGTTGTGAATTAAAATCCAGCTTAGTCTGTGTGGACTTTGCAGGTTGTCCTGTGTCTGCATGGGTTCCCTCCCACAGTCCCAAAATGGGATTACCCTTTGATGGATCCATTCAGGATCTACTCTGGCTTCAGTGCTTGTTTCTTGAATAGACTCTGGACTGCCATGGCCCTAAAATAAAGAAGTCATCCGTGGATGGATGGAAAATCATAGCTTCGGTTATAGTTTTACAAATGTCCAAATATTGACATTATTGTGTTCCTTTTTATGTAGACTTACAGGCATTTACCCTTCTGTCCATTGTTGGCTTTAGCAGAATGCTTAACATTTATGTTCACTCTAAGCTATGAATATATGCAGTGCACCTTCTGATGAGTAGCCAAGACCTGTTTCAAAATTTAGTTTCACCATCTAACTGGGCATCACACTCTTTGCAGTATGCTGAGTATGATTATACTGTTTTTATGAAGCTGGGCCGACAGAATGCTTTCTGTCAAATGAAAATGTACAGCATGGTGGAACAGCCTATTAAAGCGGCTGTGTGCTTTATAAACGTATGCGGTGTGAAGTCAGCAGTAATGCGTTTCAACTTGCTGTGTTTCCTATATCAGCACTTAGAAAGAAGAAAAGGCCTTTTTTTTCCACCCAGAATGATTAGTCTTAATGTAGCAGGACCATAAAAGAACTGCAATGTGGTCACAAGATGGAGCTGAAGTTCACCGTCGGTTCAGGGCTGGTCCCCTTCTGCTTTATAATTATACAGCACCCGGGAGAGAAAAGAATAGGGATCAATAAAATGGAAACTTAATTGTATAACTGACAGCAGGTGGCATAAAGGTTGCAGCTGTTTTGCGAACTGATGGTCATGAGTTCGAATCCCGCTCCTGCTTTAGTACTCTTGAGCAAGATTGTATCTACCCAGGACTGCGAAAGGAAAATGGCCCACCTGTAGAAACTGCTCAACAGCTCTATTTAGTTGGGTATACAAACCTACAATCGTAAGCTGGACAGATGGATCAAGATAAAAACCTGAATATGTAAATATGATTGTTTTCTTAACCCTTCACGTGCTTTTTGGTTGCGGTGACGTTGATGTGATTCATACTAACAAGCTAAACTACCTTTGGTTACTAAATTTAAATCACTACAGTTTAAGCTATTTAAAGGTGATCGTTCACTTTTAGAAATATGTCAGTCATTGAGGCTTTGGTCATCTCTGTTGTGCTCCCGCCTGCTGGATTACCTTCTCAAACTCACCTTACTGTCCTTGAGCACAATCAAGTGTATATTTTGTCAGGCACACCTCGTATTGACTTCAATTGTTTTTCCCTTTTCTCTCCCCCCCCCATTCCCCTCCCATCGATAGGGGGATTAGAGCCCATTTGTTAAGGGCTGATAACGCCTCTGGTCGCCCGGCCCTTTTAACCATGCGCCATCGGCATGAACGCGCCCCGCACACTAATGTCTCCACATGTTCAAGAGTGAGTGGCAGACCTAAGTGACTGCCTGAGCAGGACTCGCCTGGGGAAGGTCAGCAAACTCATAGTCTCTGTGGGCCTGCATCAGCTTGGAGCAAGGTTGTTGTGTCCTGCAGATGAAGGCCATGCACCCCAACAATGAACTTCACACCCAGCAAGTTAACAGTAAGACTCCTTGAGGAGGGGGAGTAAAGAGAGAGGCTACACAGAGAGTGGGGTTATGTATATGGACTGGAGCTCACCTCTTATGCAATGTTTTGGTTAATCTGTGCAGATGCCAAAGTTAAGGGCCTCTGGATGGTCAGCACCAGACTTCAGGATCTCTAGCTGTTCTAAGGTCTACATCCCCCATTCGCTGTCAGTAACTGCTTGTTTAGTGCAGGGTTGTGGTGATCTAGAGTCTATCCTGGTAGCATAGGGTATGAGGCAGGGAACACCCTAAACTATATTTATTTTAAGGTTGCACTCTTCTTTCAAAAGGGGGATACAGTGCTGCACAGAGGTCCAAATAATAAACAGCAGACAAGAGAATGGCACAGTAAGGAGAAACCGTTGTTAAGCCACCCGTCTGGTTAGCTGTTTGGAAAAGCCACCTGGTCTCCGAGGAGTAGAAAACAAAAATTTCCAAACAGCAAAGAAGGGGATAAAAATAAACTTGTGGGGGTCCAAGTACCAGTGGCTCCCCACCCTTCCTGGCATGAGTGTCAGTACATTGCAAATTCACATGTACTGTGGGCAGTTTTGAGTGACCAACACAAGCCTTTGGACTGTGGGAGAAACCAGAGCACCAAGTGGAACCCCCGAGAGACAAAGGGAGAGCACGAGAACTCCACACAGAAAGAGTCAGATTTGCACCTATGCTCAGACAGGCCAGATGCTGTGAGGCAGTAGTGATACTGGTTGGGCCACTGTGGTACCCAACACGGTAATCGGTTTCATTAAAATTATTTCCTGGTCAAAACTCCCATAATTCCTTTTATCCTTCCATAAATCACTGCTTTGTTCTTGTATGCGTTTCGGGCTGAAGGGCTTAACACCACAATACACATCTACACTAACAAAGATCCACAGAAAGCATGAATCCTCAGATACAGCAGTAAATTAAGGACAATTTTCTTTTTCCCCAGCGGGATCTGACTAGTAACTGCAGGAGTGACCAACACCAGGAATTCATTTGCTTTTGTGGGACTTGACCTTGGCCTCGCTTAAGGAAGATTAGGCTGGTGCAACGCTGTCCTCCATGAGGCCTTATGAAGAGGACGCGTGCATGAGGGCGGCCCTCCTTTACAATCAATGCAGGGGAGTCCTGAATATGTATGAACACCAGTAGAGTGAGTCACCTCATAGGCTTTTACAGCAGAATTCATCCCTGCTTCAATAAATCTATATTATTAAATACATCAATGCTTATAAAGAAACACAGCTGCTTGCATGTTATTGGCTTAAGCAGCTTGTGTTTGTCTATTATTGTGACTTTGCTGAAAACCGGACCACATTATGAGTAATTATTGCAGAAATTCAGTGTTCACAAACTTCTCTTGCGATTGTATATGTATTTTATTTCCCGTTACACTGGTGATAATATTGGTTATGAAAATGAGGCATGGCAGAGTAGAGACTGAACTGTAAAAATAAATTAATAAATAAAAATAGTTGAATGAGGAAAAGATGAACCCGAAATTGTCAGACGGGAACATTAGTTTCCTGTAAAAAGCTAATGAAGGGAGAATTAATTTCTGCATGGGCTACAATTATAATTTCACATTAGGAAGTTTAAGTTTTTATTTTTGTTTTTTTTTTTTTAAATATGTAAAAATACTTCTTCTTTGTTTGGTTTCTCTAAAATAAGATTTATGATCCCTGACTTTGCATTGGAGGGTTCTGTAGCGTGACACGTATTGCAATCCTAATCATTTGGACAGATGATGAATACCTCGATGTTGACTGTTGCAAGGCTGACAATTACACTGTCGCTGTGAGATTAATGTTCTGCCAAGGCTCGCGTTGGCGGCGTCTCTGCGTTGCGTCATTTCACTGCTCGCGTTCATAGTCGTGTCTTCTGTAAAACTGACAGTGATGCGGCAACATCATACTTCCTTGATCACCGCACGCGAATATGTCCATGTTGGACCTGTCCGTGATCAGGCCATCTTGGGTGTCTCACTCTGCACATGGAGACAGTTTCACAACAGCTGGAATGAGGGCAAAGATGTAGGCTGGTAAAAAAAAAAAAAAAAAAAAAAAAAAATATATATATATATATATATATATATATATATATATATATATATATATAGTTTTATTGCAGTTAACAAGAGATGCTGCTGAAATTCCATTATTGTTTTACTGATGGCTCAACATGGATGCTTGATGTGTTGTACAAGGCGACTTATTTATCCAGGCAGATATTTTAATGCAGGAGTTCAGGTTCAGGAGTCAGGCGGCAGGGGGTTGAAGAATTAAACGTCAGGTGACAAATTCTGTTCTTATTCACTCTGCCACCTGCTGCTTTGTGTGGAATTTGGTGTTGAATATCTCAGAACTCAGATCATGACTTTTTCTTCAGCATAAGTTTCTCCTTTCATTTTGGAAGAGCAGTGAGAGTGGTAGCGTGTGTGTGTGTGTGTGTGTGTGTGTGTGTGTGCACGTATTGGGGGTGGTGGGAGTGTACCGATAGACAGAAACATGTATTCAGTCATCATATATGTTTGGACTTGGGGGAGCTGCAGTAGACACTGTATATTTTCCCATGTGTGGCCTGCTGCCCTGTTGCCATGGAGACGGCATGTCTTTACTTATGGCAGGGGTCCTGCAGGTCAGAGGCCATTTGCTCACTAAGAAGTGCAGGACCAGGATGTGTGACCAGTGTGACATCCCTAATTAAAACGGCACGAGAGCAGGCGACATGGCGGTGCACTCCGCTCCCGTTTGTTTGGCTATTTTTCACTTACTGAGCTCTGCGACAGAGAGTCATTAGCTTCTCATTACTGACTTCACCAAAATAACACATTTGCACAGTATGTGCAGTATGTCACGTCTGTCAAGTCTGGAAATATCCCGAGCAAATGTTTATACGGGAGTTGCAGAAGTTTTGTTCACCACAACCTCTACGCTCTTCTGTCTCCCCAGTGCATTAAACCGTAAGGTTTATAATATTATTATTAATTGGGTTGTGCTCCAGATATGAGCAGTACAGTAAATAGTGTGACTGTTGGAAAATAAAAATTGAAACCGGAGCCTCCCGACAAATACCTCTCCTCCCTGCTGGGCATTTAACTTTCCCAGCTTTGTATGAAATTAAACTGCACAGCATTACAGTTTTTAACAATCAAAACACAGCATAAATAATAAAAAAACAATGGATTTGGGATCCTTTTTGTTAAAACTGGATCATGATGCATAGCATTGTAGCTCATGTTATTTTGGCCCCTGACAGACACTTCATACACCTTGGGTTACCTGTTACTATTCAAATTCTTAGTTGTGATAACTCTTAATTTGTGTGTGTGTGTGTGTGTGTGTGTGTGTGTGTGTGTGTGTGTGTGTGTGTGTGTGTGTGTGTGTGTGTGTGTGTGTGTGGAGGGGCACCCTGCAATGCATGCGTCCCCCATCCAGAGTAGTTTTATAGCCTAGCGCCTGGTGGTTCTGGGACAGTCTCCAGGCTGCTGCAACCCTGACTGGGAAAAGCTGTTAAAAATAAAAGAATGAATAGATGGATGGAAATAACAGTTTTGCAGAGTTTCTTTGGCATGTAAATTTTGCAGGAAACCAGTAAAGGCCACACTACAATAACATAAAAACACAGTTTAAAAAATATGTAATTTATAACTACCAATCCCATTTAGTCTCATTCAAAGCCTCTCGAAGCCATTAGTAAAAAAAATAAAAGAATATAAGTTAAATTTGATACTGTATACAATATTTAAGATAAAAATTCATTAAGCAAAGAAAAAATGAACAGTCATGGAACACACAATGGCCAAGAACTACAAATGCCTTAAAACTTCAACCAAGATTTACATAAGGTGCTATCGGTTAAATATATATAAAAATTCAACTTTAATTAGCATTCAATACCCATTAATAGAGTTTTAATTCATGAGAAAATATCTCATATGCAGTTAAACGGTGCTTTGACCAGTTAATTGTAGTTGGGTGTGTACCAGAATTTCTCCAGCAAGAACTCAGACTATCAGTCACTGCTTCATTATAATTTAAAATAAATGACTGAATGAATTAATAATAATAATAATAATAATAATAATAATAATAATAATAATAATAACTGCAATTCGCAAAACCTCCCCATTCTGTCTTCACTGATGCTCAAATGACTGTGAACTGCTGCCTAGATGAAAGAAAACGATTTTTAACGGCTAAAGAAATTCGAAGAATCCAAACTTTGAGCCGTGCTGCGAGTTGCTTCGGCGACGCGAAGAAGCTGTGTGCATATGGCCCGTGTGCGAAAACAATGTTTTACTTGGCAGGTTGACTACCTGATGTGATGAACATAGTTAAAGTGCTGAGTGCATCTCAAGGCCCACGTTTTTAATTGGCAGCAAAATGGCGACGTGGTGCATAGCTGCGGTTTCGGCTGAAACAGATTGCCTTGTGTGGTATTCAGAAATCATGTAATGAGACCAAATGTGGGACTTTAAATTGGCTCGGAATATGGGAAAATAGCAGCATATGATAGTTATTAACACATTCCTATGTGTGAAATTGTATGTAATTGCCAAAAAAGTCAAATTTGGGAAAATACTTAATATGGCCTAGTGTGAAAATTACAGCGATGACAAAATACACAGAGAACCTCTGGACTGTGCAGACAGAATCATTACATGAGCAGAAAGCACCTCTACCCCAGACTACATGAAAGGCAGACGCTGGCGGCAGAAGGGGAGGAAAAGACCCCTAGTCGCAGCCAGCGGCCACCGATGTTCCGAGTTAGCTTGTTAGTGTGTGGAACCTCCCACGGCCCCTCTGCTCCCCGCTCCGTCTGGACCGGGCCGCAGGTAGGAGAGAGACAGTTCAGCCTGGAATGATGCACATTCGACTTGTCAGCTCCCCATTTTGGCGCAGGAAATAATTACTGGGGGAAGCATCTGGTTTTCATCTGTATGGAGAGATCGGAGCTGACAAAGGCACTTTCTGAAACTGCAGCTCAACCCACCCCAAACACACACGCACGCACGCGCGCGCAGCCGCCACTACCCCAAAGTAACTGGACTGGAGAAGAAGCCACCTGGCAGTAAGTTCCCTCAGCGATGCCGGCATATGTCTGTTCGTCTCCCTTCCCTTGTAACTCGCACAATTACTGATGGTTTCATCTTGGAAAGAAGCTGGACTGGGGGGATGGGCATCCTCAAACAACAGCAGTGGACTAAAGCACTGAAGTTCTAGGACTACAGAGCAGCAGGATGTGTGTCTTCCTAAAAATCCTCTTATTTAAGAGAGGGCAATTCATGCAAAGAGCCTGTGCATTTAGTTACCGTAGTAATTTAACAGCTGAAGAGAAACGACAACGCACACCTCAGACGGTGCAAACTGTCGAAAGGTTGGGTGCACAGTTTCCTTTAATAATCCTCCACATTTTCAGCCTGGTACAGATGACAGCGAACTCTTAAAATCGCATGAAACTTTGATAAAGATTTTCAGTGCGTTGGCCACCTCGTGTGGGGGACAACAAATATTTTGCTGTAAAAAATAAACGTGATCCTGCTTAATTTTTTTGTGCACGACATATCTTCCAATTCTGTTCGGCCCTCTTCACAGAGACTACAAAATGTATGCCTAGACCACCTTAGCTTATTTTCCAAACGTTTCTGTACAAGATTCTGAGAATAACAGCGCATTTCCCACTACCGAGTTTAACTACCACAGGGCTGTCCCTGTTTTCACGCCACTACAGTGCGGACGACAACCGTGCAAAAGAATCTTCTCCGCACATCCAGAGCCCGATTCTCCTTAGTTTTCCGTTTTTTTAGCAAGTCACACAGCACTTGTAAGGATTTGTTGGACTCTGTCATCCTATCAGACAGCTCAGCAACAATTAATCCATCCATCCGTTAATCCCACTCACTTTTTCAGTCTTTTATTTTAAGCAGTTTTCCCAGTTGCAGTGGTCTAGAGTCTGTCCCAGCATTAGAGGGTACCAGGCCATTATATTGCAAGGCAGCCACACACACACATTCACACACCGCAGGCAATTTAAAGTGAGCCGTTAATCCAAAACACATGTCTTTGGACTATGAGATGAAACCAGAGCATAAAGAGGAATCAGGAATCTCACACAGACATACGGAGAATATGTAGAGCCCACACAGATGTGGATGCTCGAACAGCCCAGGCTCTCTGAGGTGGTAGTGCTACCTGTATCACCACCATGCTGCCCCATCCGTTAAGTGAGCTGTTTGTTATAGGATTTTGGAGTAAATTTTCTCACCTTCTTATGGACATAAAATCTCTATTATTATTATTATTATTATTATTATTATTATTATTATAAAGGGTATGAGTTTTTTTCCATTTACTATATACTGTATAGCACAATTCCTAATTTCACCAACATAAAGGTCTGCGGCAACCTGTTTCTGGCAACTTTACTGTTGGTTACTGTTTTCAGTCTCTGGAGGACTATGTTCTTATACTCATAAACATTTTACTGTTATAAAATATACAGCTGTCTAAATGACAAAACTGAAGGTGGAAGGGGGGTTTAAATAGAGGCCACTAAACAGTAAAACTAGAATAATGATTTTTAAATGTTGCCCCGGAGTGCCTTAGCAGGAAATTATTGTTAAAAGAATCTGCTCTGGCTGAGCCCTGTCAAGTGCAACATTTTTGAAATTTTTGTTAAAAACCTGAATTTCCATTTCGCATCCACATCGTGCTTTGCTTTCTTTAGGCCCGAAACCAACAACCCGCTGTGAGTAAATGCACCGTGGTCTGTTTTTTACTAATTAATCTCCGAATCAATTTATAGTTCCAGCCACAATACCTTCCCACATTTGAGGCTGGAGAAAGGACTGTGGCTTTAGATAGCTGCAGTATTTCAGGCCGGAGATAAATGCAATTGTTTCACATAAGACAATGAGCAGCACAACTGGAAATCAACCCATTTTTGACTGAATATTATTTATGAGCCGCAGTTCCCTGTACTGATTGTTCAGGCTGGTAGCCCTGAAAATGGATTTTTTGTGTGTGTGTGCATGTGTGTGTTGGAAGGCTGTGTGTGGAAGGAAGGCTGTATGCCATATACCACATTGCATGTACCTGTACATCAAGAATATTTTAGGAAGGTATAAGCTGGCACTGCATAAAAAAAAAACATGTACAAATAGGGGGGCTCAGGTGTCACGCATTAGAATACTTCTGTAGTTAACCTTTAATAGAGTACCATTGTTCTGCATCTTTGAGATGCCAAGAAATCATCCAAAAGCAATACTTTTAGAACCAATTCTGCCTCAGCCCTCAAAAAGCTATGAAAGGTTCAAGACCAATAAAAGAATCGTATTGTTCAAGTCAAGTTTATTGCCTTGTCGGTTTGAAAAATCATAAGAAAAGCATTTAATAAGATGGCTTGAAACACAGACAGTGCAGGATAAAGATTTCAATATGTGTTTTCCTGAGGGTTGGGACTAAAACTCTGAGGACTGTGGGAAAGGACTTTATTTATGCTCTTCAAATGAAGGTGTAAGTGTGTTAAAAGTCACATAGCGAACATCTTTCGCATTATGAATTCTATACTGTATTGTCATATTCCAGCTTTTTTCTGCAAATACATCTTTCTGCTCTTATCCGCCTTACACTGTATTAGACTGCTGGAGATAAAAAAAAAGCTCAAGAAGAAAAACATGTTTTCTAAAGCCAGCCTAACCGGAGAAGAATTCTTACATGGATTCAATGTGCTTGAAGAAGGAAAAGAGGAGAAACTATGTAAAACCCGGACACAATTGTCACCTCTCACCACATGTGCCCTCTGTGCTCATTTCAGGAGTTGGAAGAGAGCAGGGTGCTGGAGCTGCTGCCAGAGAGCCTGTCTACGGGAGCCGGGGGAAAATGTGCTTTTCGGTGAAATGGCCATAGCTCAAGCCCACCCAGAACAGGAGGACGCCGAGTTCATGGGGGGTGGTGCCAGATTTATGTGTGTTTCACACACCTTCGTCTGAAGCTGCTGCTGTGAAATATATGCCTTCTTTGTGGCTCCATCACCACACTCTCAAAGTCACTTTTCTACCATGGTACTACGGTCAATAGATGCTGTTTACAGTCCACACATGTGCACAGTACAACACTACTGTACTATGCTGTCGTACTTTATCTCCTCGCATGGAAACGACAAAGTTGTTTAACAAAAGTATCGCATTAACCATTTAGGAATTACAGCCATTCATACACATTAACTTCCATTTTCGGAGGTTCAAAAGTAAAACTGACAAGCAGTTTTATGGCCAGAAGTAGCCTCTTCCCTCAATATTTCATGACATCTTAAGCACATAAAAGGTCTGGAGTTGATTCCAGGTATTGAATTTGAATTTGGTAGCTGTCCATGGGAACTATGCGGCCAAAAGAAGTATTGATGCAAGTGAAGGAGGCTGCCATTAGGTTTAAAAAACAAAACAAACCTATCAGAGAAATAGCAGAAACTTTAGGAGGGGCCAAATCAACAATTTGGTGCATTCTTAAAAAGAAGGTGGTGAACTCAGCAACACCAAAAGGCTTGGAAGACCACGGAAGACAACTAAAATGGATGATCGGAGAATTCTTTCCTTGGTGAAGAAAAACCCCTTCACAACATCTAGCCAAGTCAAGAACACTCACGAGGAGGTTGGCGTATCATTGTCAAAGTCTACAATCAAGAGGTGCCTTCATGAATGTAAATACAGAGGGTTTACCGCAAGGTGCAAACCACCGGTAGCACTCAAGAACGGAAAGGTTGGATTAGACTTTGCTAGAAAACATCTAAAAAAGCCTGCCCAGTTCTAGAACCAGATTCTTTGGACATATGAAACCAAGATTAACTTGTACCAGAATGATGGAAAGAGAAGAGTATGGAGAAGGAAAGAAAGGGCTCCCAAAGCACACCACCTCACCTGTCAAACATGGTGGAGACTGTTATCGCATGGGCATGTATGGCTACCAATGGAACTGGGTCACTGGTGTTTCTTGATGATGCGATTGCTGATAGAAGTAGCAGGATGAATTCTGAAGTGTCTAGAGCTATACCATCTACTCAGATTCAGCCAAATGCTGCAAAACTGATAGGAAGGCGCTTTACACTACAGATGGATAATGACACATAGAGTGAAAGCAACCAAAGAGCTTCTCAAGGCTAAGAAATGCAATATTCTTCAATGACCGTCAGTCACCTGACCTCAACCGAAATGAACAAGTTTTTAACTTACTGAAGACAAAATTGAAGGCAGAAAGACCCACAAACAAGCAACAACTGAAGACTTCTGCAGCAAAGCCCTGACAAAGCATCTGAAGGGAGGAAACTCAGCATTTGGTGATGTCCATGGGTTCCACACTTCAGGCAGTCATTGACTGCAAAGGATTTGCATGCAAGTATTAAAAATAATCCTTATATTTTTGAGCCTCTGAAAATGGGGGACAATGTATATGAATGTTTTGTTAAACCCCTTAAATTAAAGCTGAAAGTCTACACTTCAATCACATCTTGACTGCTTTGTTCCAAATTCATTGTGGTTGTGCACAGTGGCCAAATACTGGAAATTGTGCCATTGTCCAAATACTTATGGACCTGACCGTATGCAATACCTGTTTATGTACACAGTTCAAAACATTTATTGTAATACATTTGGAATTGTTCGTAGGAGTAAATCACTGCTGCTCACCTACAGCCTGTTGTTTTTAATAGCAATTTTCAGTGGTGTTTTTGTTTTTCTTAGTTTGAAAATATGTGCCCCTTATATAATGTGCTGTGTATGGATAGTGCTCAAGGGTACTGCAGTAGGAATGTGAATGTGAACCGGTTTGGGTTCTTCAACTGTAAGGTGTTGGTACTAAGCACTACTTAGTAAAGTCACCCCCCAATCCTCATATGATAGTGAAGATCAGCGCATGGCAATATTGATTCTGAGCACCACAGACTGACCACCACCCTTGTGTTGACCTGCGTGTCGCGTGCAGCATCGCGCCGGCAGCGCGGATGCATGTGCATGCGTTGTGTGATATTTGCGCTCCACGTGAATCTCACAACACACAGGGGTGGGGAAACCAAGTCTTCGCCTTCAACAGAGAATGGCGGGGCTTCTGCTGCTTAACATCCACCTGCCGTATCCAAGGTAAAGGTCACCGCAATCGACTGCTGATAAAGAAAGCAAAGTCTCCATAACTTTAGTGAGACGACCGTACTTTTCCCCTCCCAGCTGCTGCGTAGGAGATGGTGTGTCTCTCTCTTTCGCTCTCTCTCTCTCTTTCTGTTTTGGTTTCCTCCCTAGACAGCAATAGACAAAAGATTAAGAGCAATGAAGCTTTAAACGGTATTCTTGGGGAGTGGTGGTGGTGGTGGTGATGGTGGTGGGGGGGGGGTCACAGAGGAGCCCGGCCCCAGATGCCGTGGGCCCACAGAAACCCTGCCGGCGAGCATCTGCACGAGGACCCGGGGCAAACACACAGCGCCGCTGATCGCAGCTGCGAATGCCGAACACTGAACAGAACCTAATTAAAATGATGCTGCGCAGAAGGCAGGCGGAGAGCGCCGGCGCCATCCGAAGGCGCGCGCACGGTGGCAGGCACGAGCCGAGTCGCAGCCTTCCTGAGAGAGGAGAATATCCGCTCGCTAAGCCCTCTGGTATTCATTCTGCGCCACAGGGACTTCCAAGGGCTTTTCGCAGAATACCGAGGAAGCGGATATATTGACCTTTCGTGCAGGACTCTTAAAGAGGTTAATAAGATGGTATCACAAGGCCGTAAAATTGCAGCGAAATATTTTCTCGAGTTATCAAGACGAATGCAGATTTCCCAAGTCGCAAACCAGCGTATTCACACCACGGAGCAGAAAAACAATGATTTTTTTTCCCTCTTGAATTGCTCCACTTTGCTTACTTTCAGTATTAATCTTTCAAAGGGTAGATCACTCTGTTTTCCTTTTCTTAAATATATAGTTGCGGGGTGGCTTTCGTTTTTTCCCCCACTAACTTTGAACTCTTTTGGCTCATTTTCAAAAACTTTGGTTTAAAATTCTCTATAGTATATTATTTATACACAATCGGAATACTTGTATATAATGAATTATTTAATTCTTGAGTTTCATGTCAAGAAAAGCCTCAGATTCCTTCTGTCAACTTTCCAGATGGCTTTTCACAACTATTTGCTACCGAATAGACAATAATTGAGACAATAATTTTGGAAGGGCCATAAAGATTGTCTGCATTTTGCTACAACATTAAAGTTTACGGTAGAACCTGATGAAGTTCTTCACAGACAAAGTTGAGTCTGGTTTGCATAACGCCACAGCCTTGGCTTTATGAAATGAAATGTACATTATAAAATTTTGGGCAAATCTTTACAGCATCTCATGCAGAACAAGGTGAGAGGATGTATGTGTATGCATGGGGATTTTTTTGGGGACGAAGGGCTAATTTTATTCCGAGGTCTTCAGAGTAGCACTTACAATGGCAGAACAGCACAATTGCTTCCTCCAGTGCGAGTCTTTATATTCGGTGGTTGCTCATTCATCACTGTCGCCCGCGACAAAGAGAACCTGTGGAGGCCAGCTGTGCGGGTCTCCACAAACTTCTGCAACGTACGAGCAGCAGAGAATTAAGCAGCTTTTAGGTTTTACATTTCCCCTGCATCCCACAGCACCTTCACAGACGCAGTTCAACATTTCCCAGTTACAAGTAGACGCACTTGTGCGAGTTTCGAAGGAGGACACGTTTATGTACGTGCATACACACACAAACTCTTACAACAATGGCGCACGCAGAAAGGACAACCTGCCATTTTGGACTCTTTGTCTAGGCCTTCCCAGACTGTTTACTTCCCATAACAAAGCTTTTTAGCGGTGCGCTAAGCAGGCTTAGCTGGAAGCAAAGGCCTTATCGAGGGATGTCAGTCCTCGGTTTGTGTGCGACTGATGGAGGCCTCCGCAACCACATTACTGTCTAGATTCTAGACGCCGTGTCCTCCCGGCAGAGGTAGAGGACACCGGCTTGTTCAGGCTCGAAATCTACAAACACAAAGTGTGTTGGTACCGCTCCAGCACTGAAGACATCTGACAACAGCGCTCAATACATTTAATACAGCAAGGGTCCTAAGTTACATGTCTCAGGCATTGTTTGGAAGGTCTGTGAAAATGCATGCCCAAGGATGTGGCTGGGTGAGTCATAAAATGAAGCAGCTTGGACCAGACGACATTAAAAGAGATAAAGTAATATACAGCGGTTGGTTCCAAATTGAACGGGAGCCAAGGGAACCGGGATGCTCTGCCCTTATCACCTGCTGGACTCTTCGTCAAGATTTATTGTGTGGAGCAAAAGCACAAAATGGAACAAAATGAGCTGCAGTAGTAGTGCAGAGGTTTGTTTTTTTTGCCCCATGCACTACTGCGGTTCTTTTCAAACCACCGTATTCCTATTTCAAGAAAACCTTGAGAATTACCTTGGGTGATTAAGCTTATGTACGATTCTGCTTCAGTTCTTTGGCATGGAAATGAACCTGTTCGGATCTTCACAGGTGGAATGGCGTTAACATATCTACTAACTATTCAGCATTGTCCAGCCTTGAAAAGATTTTGCTATTCCTCTATTTTTGTGTGTTTTCCCATGCTGTGCACCTTCTCTTTCATCTTAGTCGATCAGCTGCAAGACGGGCATGGCTGAAAAAGAGATGAAAATAAGGTCCGGCCTTCACATTGTGGGACATTTGAACTCGGAGGCTATCTGCTATAAAAGCGCCGCTAACTTTCACAGGGAACAAAAAAAATTTTAAAAGCCAGTGGTGCGGTAACTGTCAGCCGACTTAGAACGCTGAGAAACTGTCAACACAGCCACATTAAACTGAAATGCCAGGAAAAGTGCCAACTGAATGTAAAAATGAGTGTACCTCTGGCTTCTGAATTATAATGCATTAAATATTTTGAGCAGATTCTAATATAACTTTTCTTAAGGCTTTTTTCAAGGATCGAGGTACACTTTCTCAAATTTATTCTCAAATACGTGCCATGCAGAGGATGTCTAGAATCGAGATATGATATAAGGACAGCTTGCTGAAGGAAATGAAACTTGTTCACTTGTTTGGTTGAGGCAGAAATAGAATCACTATCTGGGCCAAGTTAGGCTAGTCAGTTCTAAAGCCTAAAAAAGACTACCACCTGTCAACCCAGATTGTCCTCCTGTGCGGAAAAGCCACGGTACGTCGTCCAGTGGTGGCGGATTCCCTCCTAAGTGGATATGCAATTGTGTGACGGGTCGGGGTGGGGGCAAGGGGGGAAGCGAAGGTCAACCAGCGCTCCAGACAAAATGCGAAATTGCTCGAAATGAAGACGCCCCATTGTGCGGAACTGGAACAGAGCGCTTCTCATTGCGGGCAAAACAAACACGAGCCCCTCGACGTCCGCGCGTCTCCGGAACTTAATGAGGCAAATAATCTGCGCTCCATGAAGCCCTGCTGCCGCACGGTGCTAAGTACTACATTCAGCGCTCCACGCACACGGCGAAAGGGGGGAAATTGGGGGAGAGGAAAAAGGCAGCCGTGAAAAGCCGATTCAAGCTCTGAGCAGGTGATACTCCTTTCATGCCAGACTGACGAAAAAAGAACATTTTCCCTCTCGAGGGGGATCGCTTATCTTAAATCAGCGGCCTATTGAAAGGGGGTTTTTCTCGCCGCGGCGCTCGTGCTCTCGTTCAGCCCAACGCGTGCCCCTCGCTTTCCGCCGGCACCTGGCCCGCCACAGCGGGCGACCTACTCGGCGACAGAAGGAACGAGGAAATGGAGGATAATTGCGCTCGTGTTCTGCGAGTCCCGCCGCTTCAAACCCCGCATCACCCGTTCCAGTTGGGAGCCAGGAGGTCCAACAGACCCAATACAGCCGGCAGGTGTTCCATCGAGTTTCCGCCAGGGCTTACGCTCGCCTGCGCTCCTTCGCAGAGCAGCGCTCAAACTTGGCCTTTGGTTAAAGATTTATGGGCCGAGTCAATTAAAATGTATTGTCCTGGTTAAGGCACGAGCAATAATAAATCCTATATTCAAGGTCTCGGTTTAATTTGGTCCTCCGAGGATGAATCTTTTGACATTCCGCACAGTGTAACGTGTAAATCAGCTGCCCGACCGGCTTTCTTCCGAGGGCCACGCAGAAAACTCTCTTTGCTATTATGGAACCCCTTGTGAAAAAAGTATACTTAGTATACTTTTAGTATAGTAAAAGTGTATTAAAAGTACACTAAGTATACTTTTTTCACAAGGGACAACTCCCTGTAGCTTAATGCCGAGTGAGACATAGCGCTCACAAAAAGACTCACAAAATCACGATCGTGTTTATTCCCCGGCTGTCAGAATGCGGGCCGAGATTTCCAGTCGGCTCCTTCCGCAGCACCTCCATACCTCCTGCTTTTACACCGGTGTAACCCAGGCAGAAAACTGACTACTAACATTTATCCTCCTGCTAAAACCTGGAACCAAAGGTTATGACATTTCTAACATTTTGCAAACCCGCCATGAATGTGTACGCTGTTGCGCACAATGAAATGCTACAAGCAAATGTACAAACTATCCAAGAACTGTAACAACAACCATCAGCACGGCAAACATTAACACAACGCATTATTTCTTAAGCATAAACAAGAGAAATACACTCTGCAGCAACTGATCACGGACAAGACTACAATATTTAGTTACAATATTTAGTTATTTACAATATTTAGTTGTTTACAATATTTAGTTATTAACAATATTTAGTTACTTACAATATTTAGTTGTTTACAATATTTAGTTATTAACAATATTTAGTTACTTACAATATTTAGTTATTTACAATATTTGTGTTCACCTGATGCTTTCCTCTGCAGCAAAGTGCAATGCACGTTTAGCTACCGAAAATTATTGACTCGTTCATGCGGCCGGTTCATTTTTACCGAACCAGTTCAGACTAAGCGGCACTACACCGGGAGGTGGGAGTCAGACCCCACTCCTCAGCATGTAAAGCAGGTGAGACGAAGTGGACCGTGTTTCAACGGACAGTCACCCCCGGTTGAATTTCCGCGTTAAGCAGTTTCTGGTTAACCGCTTCAAGCTATGTAAAGTGAATAATGTCGATCTGATTAGGCTCAGCCATGTCTCGATCCTGCTGAGATCTTAGCCCCCGTGTGCATTTCATGTGCAGATGCAACTGTTTGCTTAAGATCAGAACCCAAGCCAACATCTGTTCAAGTTAAAGTTTTAGGTGGAAACCTCTCCCTGTAATGAGCCGTACTAAAATGATTGATTTATGATCACATATCCATCGGTTTCAAATGAGCAGCATCGCACATCTGTAAAGTCAACCCCTGGCAAAAAGGCCTGCCAGCTTCTCTGTTCTCCTCGGTATCAAAGAGAAGCACATGCTGGTTTAGGCTCAGCTGTGAAGTGAAAAGAGCCAGACTGGGGCTGAAAAACGCACGGGAGAGAGCGCCGCTCAGCTCTGGGGCGTCGCGGAGCTGAGGTGCTGCGTCGCAGCCCCCTCCCCTCTGCATTTCAAAGGGATCCTCTGCTTGCTGTGACACTTCCCAGATTTAAATGAACTCTTTAATGGAGGCTGGAGGGAACAAGGGTTCCTGTTCCCAAGATCACAGGGGACCCCCCCCCCTCCCCCCTGCAAGCTGCCTTGGGCACATGTGTTTCACAATGTTGTTAATGTGGCAGGGAATTAGGGGATTGGATGTCATCGGAGGGCTACCCCAGCTGATCCAGTTCTGGGACCAGCTGCCTCTGCCTTGGGCCCCAGAACCACCGGGTCAGGGCTGTCCTGTGGGTAATTTGTGTATGATTGGAAAAAAGGTGGGGTGCGGGCAGGGGATTGCTGTCAAGTTCCGATATGTGGTGCATATGCTCGCCTTCATCCCGTGTTATTAGAGGTTGTAAGGGGCAGCGAGCGGTTTGGGGGTGCTGGGAGGGCGGGCAGACGCAGGTTGGGTGGACGTTCGCCGTCTGCTGGAAATTGCTTCCCTGCGTATCCAACACCTGCGCTTAGGAAAGCAGGAGAGAGCGGGTCAGCCGGGGGAGTTGTGGTGGTGCTACCCCCCCGCAGATGCCGCTGGACTAGCGTGAAAATAAATGAGGAGCCGGGGGGTGCAAATGAGGGGTGGCTGTGTGTTTAACATCCCACAGTTAGCCGTTTAAGCGCTCTCCGTGTGCCTCCATTGACGTAGGGGGATGCAGCCAGAGAGGCCGCCCGAGGCCGGCCCTTCCCTCAGCAAATCTGGCCGCCTTTTGCAGTCAGCTGGGTATGAACACTTTGTAAATAATCTAATAAGGCTGCTGCGAGACGTCCGGCGTTATTGCGCGACAGTGGCTCGAGACAGTCGTACTGTACTAATCCAGTTATGTACGGACTCTTCCACATCTCCGAGGGCACGTTTCCAAGGAGCGGTAAACCACAGGGACAGAGGAAAGACGGAGAAACGGGGAAGTTGTGTCACGAACTCACGTCGGCCGCGAAAAGGCCGACCGACTGCGATGGCGCGGCGGGGCGGGGAGAAATTTCGTTCTAAGCAAACACTTTGAATTGTGGGACGTTTCGCCCACGGGACAAAAAGGGTGGTCAGCCGCCGTCTCTTCCCTTGTGAGTCCCTCCTCTCTCCGGTCCTGCTGTCTGCCTCCCGTGTCCCTCAGCGCTGCGACTAGCAGGACAAAGAAAGCGGTTCGTAATTACAGGCTGCGATCGAATACCTCGCCGGGGGAAACGGCATCCATGTGCGACAATGAAGGTGGATCTCCAGGCCTCGGGAATACCTAAACACACAGAAACACATACTGCTGTGCGGTACCTGATCTCCGCAGTGGCTGTCTAGGATTGTAGCTGGAGTGAACATTTCCCGCCATGCTCCTGCAGTTTCCCTCAAAGCTAATCGCCAACGCTGAGCCGGAAGACCCCGCACTGGCATCCGGATTAAAATGGCTCCCCAAGAGCAGCTCCCACAAATTGAACCGCTGCAGAGCAGCAGGTCTTTGATAGATCAGTCGGCATTAAAGGCAACAGTACATCCTCTCTAATAGAATCCCTTGTTTGATCGGGCGCTTCAAAGCTGCCGAGATCACGCTAACACTAGTTAGGCGACTCTTTTCATTGCGGGCTACTATGGTAAATATTGTTTGTCTTCTGTATGTAAATTAGTGGGACTTGTCACTCGGCGACCAAGAGCCATATGCCTTTACTTCACAGCTTCGGCTAGGGGGTTCCTGAAGGTATTATTAATAAGCCTTCGGGGTTGCTTTCTTTCCTCTCGATCCTGGGACGGAAACCATGCCATATGAGGCGCAGTCTCCCACACGAGGCATTAAAACCAAAGTCCCCGTAGTTATTAAAAATCCCAAGGCCCTCGCTGTAACACTGGGATGCGGCCCATGTGTATTGTTAAAATTTCCAATCTGGCTTCTTAATAATCCCCGTGGTTTGTTTAGCTGTCGAAATTCCGGGTGAAGTACCAAAAGGCAAAGGCCGCAAGATACCCTGGAAGGCGAGACCCCCGAAAACTGTTCTGCTCCTTTCCGTCAAGCACGAGTCCCGCCAAGTTGTCATAAATCAGACGTTGAGCTTTCTCGCTACGCCACAAAAAAAACCGGAAAACAGCCGGAAAAGCCGCGGTGTTAATGTATTAATAAACAAGAACAACGGAGAGGCGAGGAGCTGTTAGGTAGGGGCACAGTTGTTTAATAGCAGGTGTGTTCATATGGAGTAATTAATCAAGTCTGTCACATCCTCGCCAGCACTGACACCTCAACAACTCGGTGCAGAATATGTGGATCTGGTGGAACAAGTCTTCATTTCCATCGGCAGAGGAAACGGCAGACGGACCGAAAGCCCACAACCATCTGGAGTGGTGCAAGCAGCTGGGAATTGTGGGGTACAAAGAAGACCTCTAAACTCTACCCGTACCCACCTATGATATGTATGAGATGCAGATCATTGCTGCCCGATGTGCCTTTTCTCCTGTTGCACGTTACATTTTCTGACTTTATAGGATGCGCTTTCAAACCATTCGGGTAGACCGAGCAAATCTTTACAGCTGTCAGTGAATGCAGTACAACTGATTTAGATCTCTTTGTTTCCAATTTTTACAGTTAAGTAATACTGTAAGTCCAGGTGTAAGTTCATCACTGTCATTTTGAGTACAAAAACAATGGTCAAAATGAAATTTTAAAAAAAAAAAAACATTTTACGGAATATAAACATGCAACTAATATAATGTGCAGAAGGCATTTCACTTTCAAGGCAGCGTGCAGGTGGAATCCTTCAAAAGCCTCTTTTATTCAGTTTGTACTGAAAATCAACCCATGCTGAAAAATTCAAATTTGGACCGAGCTCTCAAGACATAACACTTTGACTTTTAAAGTTTGTGAATATATTTTAGTTCCTTTTGTTATGGTGTCCTCGGAAGAAAATACGACCGACTGCTGATAGCTGCTCATGCGCGCTGCCTTCCCAGGCAAACTCTTTCATTTTCGTTGGTGGTCTCCCCCAAAATTCTGCACTTCTTGCTAAATATAATTCATTTTTCCCCTTTTCTGTCAATGGAGTCTCGATGTCCAAAAATATTGACAAAGAAAGCCCTCGGAGAGAAGCATACGGTTTCAGTGGACAGTAAATTCTTTTTTTTTGTGACAGTGAACAAGCCCCCCCCCCCCCAGAAATATTCGTCATTCTTAATACGCAGTCTACACCAATCGGCGCTTTCCCTCTTGGGTTTTAATTTACAATCAAAACCATCCGCCGCGCCTTGGGACATTATTTGGGGAAGAAACGCTGGAAGTCTATTTTCTGAATCTAAATCACAGATTACGCCGCGGCTACTGACTCTACGGGGACGGCGATAATAGGACAATAAAATACAGTAGCGTACAGTTCTGAGCTGCGGGGAAAAAAAGCGAGCCGGCGCAACGTGGTGCGCGCGGCTTCGGTTCGAATTCACCTTTGGTCTGCCAGCACATTGCTGTTGCGGGGAAAACTACATCTCGCGCACTCCCTATTTGCAGAGTTGGTCAGCCCATTTGCAAAGCATGTATTAAATAGATGAATGAAATGACTCATGAAATGAGTTGATTAAGGCTCCCTCCTGTACGGAAACATTTCTCACCGTAATTGTTTACTTTTCCGCAAGGACATTAGGCATATTCAGCAACTACCCAAATTTATGGTTTGCTTTGGCCAAATGACCCATTATTTCAAAGTACGTACATAGTTAGGCAAATACTTTATTGGCTCTAAAAGAAATTGCGCGAGGCTGCAGCGGCACGTACGACAAAGCAGTGACGGAAGACACTGGAACGGCACTGAAATAGGCGGCTATCGCATGCAGATAAGCACAGAAATGTGCAAATGGACAATCGATTGCTGATAAAGAGAAGCAGCACAGACAATGCTGGACCAGCCCGGTGCTGAAAAGAGAGTGAAGTGCTGCAGTGCTTTGGGCTACCTGGTCTGGGGTGTTGCAGCTGTAGCGTGGATCATGTCACACGCAGCTTCTGTGTAGTAAGCAAAACAGCGTGTGAAAATCCACGCCCCGAAAAAACATTGTTGGACACAAGCCGTTGTCGTGTCAGATCTATTTCCCAACCGAATTGTGCAGCGTCGTACCATCCATTGTTCAGCCCATCACCTGTCCTTCCTCCGCCTTGCACAGGCCCAAACCTTAGTCAGTTCTCTGCATCCCTGGCATCCACACTCAACCCCATCTGGAACACCAAACCTCCAAGCAAGCACAGTTGGCCTCCTTAGGGACAGAAGCAGATTCCCTTAATACACTAAATTCCTGTCACTGTCACATCCACAGCCCTCAGAGGGATAAAGCATCCAGTGAAGCGACAACAGGACCGCAAACAAGCTCCACACTCGTTGCTAGCAGAACAGACTAAACAACGTCCACCGGTGTAGCTGTGTTGCAAGACAAAGCCCACTGGGGAACACAGAGACTGCCGGCAAGTCCTAGCTGCCCGAGTAGCACGGAACGGCATGACAACAAAAAACAAAAGCAAAATGCAAAATGAAAAAACAGCAGCCACCTCACACGGCGCCCAGACGTAAAAATGCACCGGCGTACGGCACAGCAGCAGGACCCCTTCCAGGACTTGTGCCAGAAACTTCTGGCTTGCAAGGCCCCATCCTTAACCACTGAGCTAACTATCGTACGATATGTTCTTTTCGTTTTTCTCCTCGATAATAAATAAATAAATAAATAAATAAAGACGCGCTCTCGTAAGATGAGCCTCAGAGGACAGGTCGAGTCGGTCGGCTCTGATAAGGCGGCTCTCACTGTTCTTCCTCTGTCAGCGTGTCGAGGGGCCCGGCTGAATAATGGAGCCGCAAACGTTTCATTGTTCTCTGTCTGATGTCTGGCTCTTGTTACCGACAGACTCCATCTCCAATTTAGAGGATAACAAGATTGGTTTCCCGACAGCGCTGCTGCAGAAGGAGAGGGCAAGGGAAGTGCGGGGGCTCTCTCTAAATTATTTCCTAACCGGTTCGCCGGGACGGAGATGCACAGGCAGTTTTGCCCACAAAAGAACGAGGGGAGCACCGAGGAAACGGTGCACAGCAATCGCCAGCCAGCGGACACAGGGAGAGCAGCTGGATCCTGATAAGAATTTCAAATGACTGCAACCCCCAGGTGGCGAATGGTGCATCGGGGCAGCGGGAGGAGGCCCCCTGGTGAACGGGAGCGTGAGCTCAGCGGAGCGGGAACGCAGCCAGGGCCACGCCGGGGCCCGTGAGTGAGTCCGAGTTTCAAAGTCACCATCCAGCAACTAAGAGCGCATTTCAGGGCGGTCACATGGATTATTTAATGGCGAGCTCTGTACCGGGGCCTCCGTGTAAGGAGATGATCCACCCTTCCTCTACTACAGCTGGGATCCCCCCCCTCCCAACCACCACCGACTTGCAGTTGAGGGACTGCATTCTGTGATTTAAAATTTGTCCGCTGTTGATAAATATCCATTTCAAGCTGCTGCATTCTTAGTAAGAGGTTGAAATTTAAATTGATGGATGCAGGGATGGATGAATGTATTTTGATTTATATTTTCTACATCCTAGAAGTTTTTCCTTTTTTTGAGACCCAGTAAATTATGAGTTGAGAAAGCAAAAACCTTGATCGTGAGAGCTGCTGCATGTGTTTTTGAGATGTGAAGAAAGCTTAAAAAGCCTGACTTTGGGAAAATGGGAATTAATTGGGCCGCTAAATTATGAATGCAGTTTACTGTTATAAATTTTAGGGTGCGGCTTTCACTACCTGAGGACTGCGAGATGTTGGATGGCCTTCCATAAGCTTGTTCTCGGCATGGTGCCGCCGCAGCAGCAACAAACACTCAATTATAAAATATTCTGACACAGGGCGTCCCATTACCCCAATCCAGGCTGCTGATTCATCACACGAGCTGAGTCGGAGAAGCTGCAGCGCTCTCGGTGTCTTGAGCAATTTCTTCTCTCTTCTCGAGTCAGGAGCGCAGGGTGCGAAGGAGGGAGATGGAGAAACAGAAGACAGACATCAAACCTGATTTGCATCACTGTCAGCTCGGCCCCCTTTTCTGAACCCTTTATTTTTTTAGATCTAATTAAACTTTCCAATTGCTGAGGCAAAATAACAGGAATCTAGAAAATTGTGCAAAAGTTGACCACTGGTTACTGTAACTACACGCTAGATTATGACCACTGAAATAAACGTTGTCTTCAGATTAACAACATGCTGGTGTGTGGAAAACATGGACAATGTCGTCACACCGAGAAAATGTGGTTTAAGCCTTCACTGGGCCTTGTGTGTGGGGGGGGGGGGGTATGAACACTTGTACACAATTACTTTGTCATAAGAGGATCGATAAGAAAGCAAAATGCGTCTTTCAGAGCAATTGTGGGAGTCTGGATTCCATATTGTTTTCCATATCCATCATTCTGCGGAGTTCTTGAGTCGCTTAGCATCATCCGTACGATTTACAGTGCTGCATCCACTACATACATCCAATTAAAATGTCTATTTCAAGTTTCCATTAGGTTGCGCAGACATTTTTTATTTCACAGATTTGTCAGTCCTGGGATTCTGATGTTCAGCTTTAGATGTAAGCAAAATTAAACAAAGAGTCCACATACGGGCCCACTTCTTAGTGCCAACAGACTCACTTTGCAAGAACAACTTTAATCACTGGGTTTAGACATGGCTGCTGTTATCAGCTCCAGACAAAAAATATATGAACAAATTTTTTGGTTTCTTTATGCCAAATTAACGGTCCTCACAGCACCATATTTTTAAATTTGCACTAAGCACCATATATTCCTTTTTAAAGCCTACATTTTCTATTTTATTTTACTCAGATAAGTAAAGCTGTGAATGTGAAACCTTTAAGATTATACATTTCACCTACAATAAATACTGATGACCACAAAGGCCTGCAGGCCTGTACTGTGAGGGCTGAATGAACTCGAGTCCAAGATTTCTGCCCACTGTAGTTTAAGATAAGACAAATACGCTTACCGTGATATTTGTTATGCCCTATGCAGCAAAGCCTGCAAATCAAAACGATATATATTGCCCATATTGTACTCACTCTACAGAGTACAGACTAATAATAGCCATTTGGCATTGTTATATTTTAAAAAATTTGGAACAGTTCACACAGCACAACAGTTGCCTCTTCAAACTTTGTTAATTCATATGCTATCATCATAAAGTGGAACCAGAAGGGGGATGAGGATTTGTTCTCCTACCGCAGCAGTTCTTTCTCGGTGTATGTGCCGAGGTGCTTGGTGGGAAAAACACTCAGCAATATTTTCTGTTATTGCAACAGTGAGTGGAAGGCCACACACACAAACACACAGTGTGTGTATAAACTGTAGTCATGAAGGGTCGAACAGTTTTTGGAAACAGTGTTCAAATATGCCTTCCCTTTAAGACGTTCTTCAGTAGATATCATGGGCCCTAACGTGTGCCAGGCAAACATTCCCACACCATCATATTGCCAGCACCGGCCTGTACTGCTAACACTAAACTGGATAGCTCCAAGGAATATGTTGCTTGCACAAAATTCTCATCCTTACATTAGTATGATGCAAAAGGAACCTGGATTCATCAGGTGGAAAATTTGTTGCTCCTTTTCCCACTGGAGATGCGTTTCTTTGTTCTTCACTGATCAGCACCTACCATGATGTTCGACTGTTGTTGCCCTTTCTTTAAAAAAATCCAATAAGTGGTGAATTCTGAGATTATGTTCTGCACACCCGTGCTGAATATGGATGTGATTCACCTGGTTGTGGCCTGTGTGTTTGCTTGCATGATTCTCGCCATTGCCCTTTGACACCTCTGATCCCCAAGCTGTTTCCACCTACAGTTTTTCCAATCACTGGAACTTTTTTGATTTTTTCCATCATTCTTGGTAAACTCTTGAAACTTTGAAAAAACCCCAGGAAAAGAGTAGTTTGAGAGATGATAGAACTGGCATGCTTAGCACATTGATGAACCTCTAGTTGGATGCTAACTCAAGCTTTAATGACGTATGCCTTCATATGGTTCATAAGTTATTTTCTGTGTTCAAACTGACTAGGAACAATATCTCCAGCTGTGCTTTGCTCAAAACAAAGAGCACGTTAAATAAATTCTGTGAAACGGTTCCAGGTTATGCCTGTATCACTCTTGGAATAGATGCTTAAGGCCCAAACTGTGATGGGTCAAACTTTGTAACCAATAAAGATATCAAAAAATGTACTTTATCGTTTAATGTCTTTTAGCATTTTAAATGTTACATTCATCAGATGACCTGCTTTCCATTTGGAATTATTGAGTTTAGTTGAGGATGGCGGCCTTTAAGATAATGGAGGGGAGGTCACATATATTTCACAGATACACCCTCTGGTCTAACACAAAAAGATATTGGTATCAATCCAACATTAGGCATCCTGAAAATATTTCGTTATTCCATGCTTTGTGTGTGTGTGTGTGTGTGTGTGTGTGTGTGTGTGTGTGTGTGTGTGTTTGAAATCTGAGTTTGGGAGCTGAATGAATTTTATAGGACAATGTTCTTCAGAGAAAGAACTGTATCAGTCCAATTTTATAGCAACTCGCAAATCCCGCTAAAGGTCTTGTAAAAGGCAGTAACATTATTCTATTTGCAGGCCTCAGCTCACTGAGAAAGAATGATTCAGCTTATTTTTGTGTGTGAATGCATTTCTGAATGCAATGGTAAATATTTACTGTAAATTGTTTATGTGCAGTATTTTGGGCTCACTGCAGTATTTGCCACAGAATATGAAATAGTTGTCAAATTTGCACTATACAGTAGGTCTCTGACACAATGATCTCAGAAAATATCAATGCATGATTTTTTTTAAATGAAAGGGACGACAAATGCATAAAAAGCAGACTATTTTTATAATTTCTCTCAATGGGTTTTTTTTCTCTCTGTCTCTGTTGCTCTGTTCCTTGATTTGTTAGAATAAACAGTTACTTTGAGCTTTATTTAAGTACATTATCTACATTCTGTATCTTCTCTGAAGATAAGAGGATCTATTTTGGAAAATGCCATCTAAGCTCCATTATATGTAATAGATCCTAGCTTTGATTTACAGCGGACTTTAATTTGTAAAACAATGTTTTTTTTTGTTTTTTTTTATCTTTTTTTGCCCCTGCATGGATCTCCTTTTTCTCATCCACACCTTCCACAGGAGCCTTCTACATGTTCTTCAGTTAAATGAACATGTTGCCATCTGTTATTCTACACAGGTGTCCAATCGCTCACCTACACAATGCAAATGACTTTGCCATTCTACAAAGAAACGTGACACAACTAGCTTCTTCCTCCAGGTGAGTGCTATCTCAGCAGATGGTTGATGGTGACTTGCTGTAAGTTTAGCTGCGCATTTTCCTGTTTAATTTTCAGGACAGGGAACATCTCAGACAACTAAACAAATCTTCTAGATTTATCTCCAGTTCTACTGCTCTAAACAGTGGCCTTCAGGATCCCAGCAAGCTGGGGAACAGTACTAAGGTTCTATTAAATTATAACGTAATAACTATTCATAGTAATACTAATACTACACAATAACTATATATTAGCACCTTCTACAGCAGAAAAGAGAGGCAGGTTGAAATGGGCTGTGAAGAGTGTGGAGACACAGTCTACTTATAATATGTACCTTCTTAGTAACAGCAACGATGACGACAACAACAACTATTATTATTGTGTTTATTTATTTATTTATTTTTTTATTTGTGGACCCCATTCGAGGACTAGGAGGGGAAGAGGACTCTTCTGTAGGAGAACTCCATTGGTCTATGGAGAGTGATGCAGAAGGATGACCTGCAAACTTCAGGCACCATCCGACCGTTGATTTATTGGTTTGTGCCTCTAAAATGTGCTTAGACTTCGGGGCGGGAGGGACAATAATGTAAAAGTTCGCAGCTCTCAGTGAAATTCAGAATTCCTCAACTTGTCGGACGGCAATAAATCCCTGTTACTGCATTAATGGAACTTTTACTCTTGTTTTAATAGAGTGAGCTTTTAAAATCTTTTGTATTCAGTGTCCACCGAATTGCGCAAGCAAATACAGCTTTTCGTGCAAACCGGGGCGCCGATGCGGAAGCTAAAAAATAAAAATACCAAATAACAGTAATGTAGGTTCATAATTTCGTTAAGTGAACTTTAGTTAACAGTGTCCCCCCGATATCTGTGTATAAATCTATTTGTAATATATTTTCCTCTCAGCCCAAATACTTCAGTAGCTGCACCGCTGCCTAAATATAACTTTTCATCATAATGAAACGTAGAAAACGGCGAGGGGGCGACGAAGAAAAAACGGGGAAGCAGGTGCCGAGGAACAGCGTCAATAAATCATTTTTTTGCGCCGCGTGTCCCCGGGGATCTCTGCGGACTAAACGGAGCTGCTCGGTCCCCATCCCGCACTCCGTCCCGCACTTTATAAATCCCGGCATCGCATCGGAGCTCTCCTCAAAGCCAGTACCTCCGGCACCGGAAGCGAGACTCTTTAAAAAAGAACATTTTAAACGCACGGCGCGTTGTTACATCATCGTCTTCATCATTTTCATCTTCGTCGCGGGGGAGCAGCTCGGATGTGAAACGGGCGCAGATCGGGACTCGACACAAGAGGTCGTGTGCGTGCGTGTGTGTGTGTTCGCGTGTGTGTGTGTGTGTGTGTGTGTTTCGATGTTGAACGCACGCCAACGGAGACCCCTCACTGCGGGAAGCTGCTGTGCGGGAGCCTAGTGAACGCGGGAGCTGTCCGGAGTGCTGAAGTTGCGTCTCCGCCCGCGTCTTTCTGTCTCAGCCTTCACACGCACGCACACGCACGCACGCACGCACGCACACACACGCACACACACACAGAGGCGCAGTAAGATCTGAGAGCAGCTCTTCGGCGCAGCGCTCCGCTCCCCGGTCCGAACGCGGTGTATGAGGAAAAGGAGGAGGCGGAGGGAGGAGGAGGACTCAGCGGCGGACAGGCGGCGCGCACCCGGCTCGAACCATGCCCAGGTCCTTCCTGGTGAAGAAGGTGAAGCTCGATGATTTCTCCTCGGCCGACCTGGAGAGCTCGTATGGCAGGTCCAGGAGCGACCTCAGCCTCCGGCTCCAGCAGAAAGGTACGGGAAACACCGCTCTCACCCTGTTTGCACCCTCTTCGTACCTCTTTCCCAACGCGCGCACTTGTTTGAGCTCCGAACTGCGAATGCGGCATCCGGCGCCTCTCCTTTCTCACTTATTCCCATTTATTTCTGTTCTCATTTTCTGCTTTTGCTCTCAAGTTCTCCCGCCTGTCATTGCGCTTAAGTGACACACACGCACGTCTGCGTACAGTATAGTGTATTTTATGCTGCATATGCTGCTTTACGCAAATAATAAAAACACGCAAACCGGCTTTTCTAACAAGGAAAACGTAACTGTGCTCCTGAATCGTGAAAGTGTGGCCCGCTGCCCTGCAAGAGGAGAGGAGAGGAGAGATGTTTCGGCCGCTCAGATGTTGCGCAAAAATACTCGGCTACTTTCGTGCGGCGCAGACCTGATGTTGTCAAGTTGGCTGAAACCCGCAAAGTGTCTGTCGCACATCACTGTCGCTTGAATTCGGAAGGTGTGACCCGCTCCTCACGGGCTCTTGAATTGAAAATATAAGTGTTAAAGTAACAACGAGCCTTCGGATTTAACCCATAAACGCGCCGTTCTTATTAACGGAATTTCCGCTGTTTGTGCGGCTGCGCTCCTCGCTCCTGCGCAAATGCTGCTCATCCCGTCCTCGTCTGCATAGTGCATGGATGACAAGTGTTTTTTTTTTTGTCCTTTTTTATGAAAATCTGATGTGTCTGTGCCATGTTCAGCTCGCGGCTCTTTTGCTTTTGCAACAGTCTGGTGGGGGTCGCAAATGTCACAGACGGTGGGTTACAGTGTTCGACCTTCCTCTGTCCTTATTCTGTTTGCCGTGGTGCATTTCTGAAAGCAGCCTCTCGCTGGGCTGAAACGGGTTTAACCCAAAAGGTTTTAAAATCGCTCTGGCCCACCGCCTCATCCTGGGCAGCTTGTTAAAAATCGCCTTAAATGTTATGATGGGAAATTGTGTGGAAGTCCGTGCGATGACAGCGTAGTTCTGCCCCGTGGGTCGGAATTACGAGAACTGATATGTCGCTCTTTGCATACCAGGGTACATTAGCGACTACATCAGGCCGTCTGTTTACGATGGCGACGGCGACAGCGACAGCGCCATCAAAGTGCCCTCCCCAGAGCCCATCTACGTGGGCATGCGCGGAGACTACGGGGCGCCCGATTCGGACCAGCCCGACAGCCCCCAGTCGGACATCGCCTCGGGCTATATCAACGGGGACAACGCGGTGAGCGAGGGATACGCGGTGGATGCCTTCTTTATCACGGATGGCCGCTCGCGGAGGAAGTCCGTGTCGAGCCCACGGGCCACGCAGCGCCACACCTGTAGCGAGTGTGGCAAGACCTACGCCACTTCCTCCAACCTGAGCCGGCACAAGCAGACGCACCGCAGCCTGGACAGCAAGATGGCCAAGAAGTGCCCCACCTGCGGGAAAGTGTACGTCTCCATGCCGGCAATGGCCATGCACCTGCTCACCCATGACCTCAAGCACAAGTGCGACATCTGCGGCAAGGCCTTCAGCCGGCCCTGGCTGCTGCAGGGACACATGCGCTCGCACACGGGTGAGAAGCCGTTTGGATGCGCGCACTGCGGCAAGGCCTTCGCCGACCGCTCCAACCTGCGGGCGCACATGCAGACACACTCGGCGTTCAAGCACTTCAAGTGCAAACGCTGCAACAAGACGTTTGCACTCAAGTCCTACCTGAATAAGCACTATGAGTCGGCCTGCTTTAAGGGCTCCCTCTCACCTTTGGGCTCACTTGAGGCATGACTTCCGTGTCTGAAACCATACCGACACCTTAATCCTCAACATATACCTTGTTTTTTTTTTTTTTTTTTCCCCCTGCGGAACCTGATGATAGCACAATTTCTTCAGCAATGAACCTTGAACTGAGGAAACATTTTGCATGTAACGACAGGAATCTTCTCTTTTCTCTGGTGGGTCTCTACTGTACAATCTTCAGAACCTAAATATCACAAGTTCTTGCTGGAAGAGCGAAAATATCTACTTCTCACAAAGGTCAAAACTTCTTTCTTTTTTTTTTGCTTTGTTGGATATTATTGTACTGCTGCAAGTGACCACGCAAAATTCACCATAGAGGTAAAGCTTTATTTATTTATTTATTTATTTATTTATTTATTTATTTATTTGTCTGTCTGCCTGTCTCTCTGTCTGTCTGTCTGTCTGTCTGTCTGTCTGTCGCTATCCTGAAGTTTGTATTATTTGCACTTTCTGTCTGGTTTTTTTCTTTTGTGTGTTCTTTTTCTTTTGCCAAGCCCTCACCTTTAATATGCCAAAGCTTTTGTCATTCTGTAAAGAATAATGTTTTGCTTTTGAGTTACCAACTTTTCAAGTTAATTGCATGCAAAAAAGAGAAAACTATGCCAATCCTATGAAACTTTTTGATTTTGCTAAAACCTAGGTAGTATCAGTGGGCAATATTTCTTGGGAGTCTCACAAGGAACTATACAGCAATAAAGACTTAGTGCATGGAACTTTTTAAGAGTAAAGAAATAGCATCTATAACTCAAAAAAAATCAGGTATGGTTTAATCCAGTATTCTTATTAATCGTACAAAGACAATATCAGGGAAAATGCCAACGTAGTGTTAGAGAATCAATGGTTAACTTTAAGAAAAAGATGAAAAAACTAAATTTTCCTTTCATATATGGTTATGCACTGCCTGCCTCTCATTTAAAGTAGTTTTAGGATGTAGGCTTGTAAGTGCTGAACGATGAGCTCCCAGCGATTCTCTGGAGCTGCAGGACATGCTGAGGCAAACATGCGGCTGCTTGGGCTCCATCCCTTCACTAGGACAGGACAGGTGGCAGCGCGGCATCAGCACCGGCAGACGAGAGCGGCTGCACCGCGCTCAGACTCAGCGCGATCGACAAGCTAAAGATGCCTTGTTTCTAGCTGCGTGGAAGCCCTCTGTAGTTTCGCCTTTAAAAAAAAGCACCTAATTTTACACATTTCCAACTTAAGTAGCACAAAAAAAACCTTAGAGATTCAGGTAGAAGGAACTTGTTTAGCTTGACCTCTGTTTTTGTATTCAGCAGTTGAAAAAGAAATAACTGTTAACTGCAAAATGCTTGTTAAGAACTCCTTTGGAATTGACCATTTTTACTGTACCTGTAAAGAAATGGAGGTGCCCCCCTCCCCCGGGGGAAGGCCATCAGTAGAGTTTTGAGCCAGTATTTAACAATGTGAGCACAATGACACCAGGCATTTGTTGCACTTCATAATAAAGAATAAATGAACAATGCACATGTTTGCATCCTTCTTCTTTTGCCTTGGTTAATCTGTAAAGCGCACGATACTTCATAATGTACAAACATGAAGGCATCCCTAAATCAAATCCTCGTTTTGTGACAGCCAGCATGTGGTTCGAAGTGTAGAAAAGCTGTCCTCAATTTTGCGGTTTAAACGTTCTGCTCGTGATGCATTCCCAACCCTCTTCGAAATTACTGCATTACGGCCCTCGCTTGCGGACAACAGCCTAAATGAGTTGCGTTTAATGGGAAGCCAATGTCCGCCGCACCGCATCGGGCCCCTTTACGTTTTATTTGGCGGTCCCCGGTCGTCGCAGTTCGAATCGATTTCAAAAGAACCGAGAAGTCGCCCGGCCGTCCCTCTGCCGCCATTTAAAAACATTTAACACCGGCTGGTTGTTTAGCGCCAGAGCCGAGAACAGCGCCTCCGAATTTGCCCAAATAAATAAATTAATAATTAGTTTGTCGAGATTTAATTGCCTTAAATGCCTTGGTGCAGAACTCGGGGCCTCCAAAGTGACCCCGGTGGCTCAATGATGAATAACTCGGGAGTTCTTTATGACTCAGCTACTCTTAACAATTAATTGGCTGCTTCCAAAGCTCAAGTACGGGACCGGATCCCACGGGGCCTTGTTCCCATTCTGTTTAGGACGATGCTCCTTATAAGGTGGATGCACAGCTGCAGTTCCTGAGGGCCAAAGTCTTACAGCGTTAACACATTCCCTTTGTTTAGGGCCTGGTTGAGAGGCCCAAAATACCAGCAGAGGTGATGCACCGTGCAGCTGATGATATTCAGCGATGAAGAGGTGAGAGCGAGCAGAAGCCAGGAATCGTTGCTGCCGCTGAGGACCGGAGTTGCGAAGCCCGGCTAAAAATCATCTCGCCCCGACCAGCTGAGCCGACAGACGTTCATGGGATGATATGTCACAAGACGTTTATATTAAATTTCCTTCCTTGCAGCACATTCGCGTCAGCGTTCCCACATACGAACATGAGCGGCGTATTTTGAGCCCATCGTGCCAGCATCTGGAGGGATTTCCTCACTATAATAAGTGTGTGCGTGCACGAGCCCGCGCGTGCGTGCGTGCGCGTGCGTGTGTGGTTTCCGACACTTTTCGGTTCTTTCTGTTTCCGTTACCTCAGCTTGACCTTTTTCAATAACTTGGAGCGTCCCAGATTCCTTAACTCCGGACTCCCACTTGGATGAATAATGTTTTCTCCGCGCAGGTTTTCAATGTCGTCAGCTTCCCAGAACTTATTGTCTACTACAGGGAGAAACCTTTCTTTCTCTCCTGAGCTTTGGGTAATTGTGTTAGCAGGACTATGTCAGCAGAATTCATTACTTAACAGGAGGCAGGTCCAGGGTGGGTAGGTGGGGGTGGGGGGTCTGGGATGGGTTGGGAGGGGGGCATTGCTTGCCCACATTGATCTGTCTGCTTTTTCCTTCTGTCACAGTGGTTTAAGTTCATACAGACCCCATGAAAATGTCAGAGGCCTCTCTCTTTTCTGCACTTCCACGTTGGTAGTTATTTTGGGTTATTTTTCCTCCTGGTTTGTGTCAATGTTACATTTCAGTGTACACTGTGGCATCGTTTTCCCAACGCCAGGATGCTTTTCCATCCCAATCTGTGCCACCGCTAAAGTGAGGAAGCATTTCAACGGCATCTCGCACGTCCTGTCACGTGGCTCACCTGTACAAGTGCGATGCTCTCCACTGAATGCTGACTGTGACACTGTTAGTCTAATGCACACCAGTATTAACAATATTGCCTTTGTTCTGTATTTGTCGCGGTTTAATTGTCAAACCGCATTGTCAGTTTAATTTCTACAAATCAGTTCATTTGTGATATTATCTGTTTTATTTCTTTGGGGGACAGACAGCTTGTTCATCATCCAGAAGGTTGCCAGTTCAGGCCCCAGGAGAGGAACCCTATACACAAATACCTTCTACAACCACTTCTCCCACTGTCACTGCCAATCTGAGCATCACTCTCAGTCTGAGCTGCTCATCACTGAAGGATTAAATAATTTTTCAGCTATGACGCAAATACGCGCAGCTGTTCCTTGTAAGATGTATGACCATTTGCTTTTTTACGACTGACATAAAGGCCGGGGACTTGTAAAAGCAGAGGTACTGTTACACATTACGATTTTCCTCCGAAATACAGCACTAGCGAGAGGTCTGAGTGCACTTGCTGGATACTAGTTTTTTCCCCTGAGGCATTTGGAGAATAAGTTTGATGGAGAAATGAGCTGCAATGTCTCCCAGCTCTTCTGCGGCAGTTCCCAGAGATGTAGGACACTTGTGGGCTGTTTCGTGTCACATCTCTGTCCAGTAAATGTTCTCTAATGCATGTAATGCATAATTAAATTGTTTAAAAACGTGTTTTTGCAGATCCCAGGACTACTTGTTAGGTGCTAAACGGTTAGTACCCCTGCGTTTCATGTTATGCTGTGTGTAGAGTTTGTCGCAACAGGCTCAACGATGGAAGTCATTTTATGGTCACCACAGCGTTTCCATCAGAATATTACTGCTGGAAAAGTAATTCTGTGTGACCAGCATCTCTGATGCTCTATAGTCTGCTCATGGATGGAGTGGACTTCTATTTTCTTTCTTATAAGCTGCATGAAAGGCGTAAAATGCGGTCATTTCCAGCACAATGCTGAATCCTATCAGATCCCGAGCATTCTGTGCATCGAGGTCCTATGGCCTGCAGGCGAGGGCCTGGACAGCAATTGTTGCACTTATTAGAAGTGTATCTCCAGAAATGCAACTTTCATCACCACAGTGTAATTTTCTGTCATTTCTTGTGTGACTTGGATCAACTTGTGCTATTCATACAAAAATCTACAATTCAAATGATTTGGGGAAGAAACAGCAGGCATCCAGCTAGCACTGCAGCTCTGCTAATATTTTCAGATGCAGGAGAAATGTTTCAAGGGTGGTGAGTGGAGTGGGGTGGGGTGGGGGGGGGTTGAGGTTGCTGACCCAGTTTGGAAAACAGGCAGCTGAAGCAGCTTGCAAGTTACCATAGCGCAGCAAGTCCACCTACGACAGCAGGCCCTTGTTGATGGAACTGTGCCGCTCTCACTGGCTGGGAGGTTGTTGGGGGAGAACCTTTGACCTCATTTAGATACATGCATTTAAAAAAAAATAAATAAAAAAATTACACAAACCTTTTTTTTTTTAATAACAGCGCTATGCAAGGTCACTGATGTGGTTTATTACAAAAATGGGGCACTGAAGACAGCACAACATAATGTGTAGTAGATTAGTTACATCTTTAATATTAGCAAATATTAAACACCCCAACAGTCTGTTTTATGGATAGGAATTGTAAAAATCCAAAAAATCAGTTTTGAAATATTGTTTAAATTTTTTGAAATATGGCAAGTTATCATACTAAATGACTCAAAGGGCTGAAGTGTGCCATCACAAAATGCTGCAAGATATAAGCTGAGTTATAGGCTAACTGAGTTATTACTGTATTCCATTTTTTCCTAATTCATATATTTAAATCCTTATTTAGGTTTTACATAGAGGACCTTATGGGCCTGTTGCTGCCGCCATTTACAGCAATATGCCCGAATACCAGACGGATTTTTACCGTTGTTGACCTGGGCTTTGGTGAAAAACGCAACTGCTTTTCTGAAGCAGTTGAACCAGATACCATCAAGTTTTGCTATTTCAATATTCATAAACATAGCTTTTTGCCTGGAGGAAAGATACACGTAGTAATTCAAAACAAACCATTCTGCCAAAGTGCTTATCATCTACAGTATGTGATTCATAAGCTGGAAAAAAATTAAAAAGCATGAAAAATGTTACTCATCTTCAGGGTCTTGCTGGCGTTTCGTGCAACAATTATCCGGAGACGGCAGTTGCTGGTGACATCACGGCGTGATTTTTTTAATACTTCTGAGCAAAAATGGAGATTTTAATGTTTCATTTCCTGGTTATCATTGGAGATGACACAGCAATTTAAACTTACTTTATATAACTTTGAGTGCTAAAAGGGCAAGTTACTGTCGAGCAAAGGAAACCGGAGTGCCACCATGCTTTCTGAAGGGTGGCCTCGCTCATCCATGGGATCCATGTGTCAGGATGCTGCTCTCCTTCCCAAATGTAATGGCAGCAACAGCAGCCTGTTAGATTCCACAGACCTGAGGGGAGACCACAACAAACCCAGTCTAAATTATTTATTGATTCCTTCAGTGCAGTGCCAACAAGTTTTTTTTTTATTTTTTTATTTTAAGCCGGATCTTTGTTTCGCTTGGCCTACATTTGTGTTTTTAATTAGCTGGTTAGGCTGTTTGCAAAACACCTCAGCACTTCGGGCTGCAATATAAACTACTGTAATATGTCAGGCAGCCAGCAAAATAAGCTATAGCTGGGCATAATAATTCGTCATTTGGAATTGTTTTTTAAAAATCCAGCACAGTTCTGCCACATTTCAGATTTTCACCTGTGAAACGTCGAGCTGCGGCCGCACTGACAGGTATTTACTTTATGCTGAAACCTTTGGATGTTTTTTTTTTTTTTTTCCTCCCCAGCGAAGAGCTGCAGAATTTTTCACACAGGAAAAACAATTACTGGGCACGAAGAGGGATGCTCATTCAATTCAATTACTGCAAAATATTTTACCATTTGGAGCACTGAAATATTTATTCACAACACAACACTTCAGTGCCTTTTTCATCTTCTTTATGGTTCTTTATTAAACAGTGGTATTGCAGCTGCAATGGTTCCTCACTTTTCAAACAGTGTTTAAAAAATGATGAGAGTTTCTCTTTGCATGCGCAGATGTATTGATCATCTGTCAAAAGTAGATAATTTCCTGCCCTCAGAGCGCCGCCATTAGCAGCCTCTTGAGATTTTTTTTTGCTAATAACAAATACATTCTGTAGTCAAAAGAACAAGGTCCGTGTCTGTGGCCTTGCATCGACAGGCCTTTCGCTAACACGTCACGTGGTTTGGCATGTAGATGTCACACACATTCTGGCCCTTTGTTTCCATACGCAGGGACTTGTGACACATGCTCTTCCGGAATAAAGCCTGCAGAATGACTGCAGTTAGCTTTGATCTAAATAAACAAGTACACAGCACACCTTCTGCCAAAACCCTCGCTTTTGACAAGCAGCCGCCAGAGCTGCTGTGAATGGGCAGAAGGGCAGTTTCCCTCAGTTTCCGAATGGCATCTGCTGAAATAACACTGGGGTTAAGGGAGAGCAAAACAAACTTCAGCAGCATCAAAGCTGGGTCTTCTGATTCTGGGTTTCTCTCACATCTACACTCATTTTAACATTTTTTCCCAGAGGTAAAAGAATTATTACCTTGTAAAAGGTTGTGCAATGTATGTAAGTTTTCTACATGAACCCGAGACCCAGCAAAACAGGTTTTTGAGATTCTAGGGAGCTGTCCAAACTCCACGCACAAACATGTACCATCACTGAAACGCGAAGAACGTCCTTTTCCTGGTACATTAGGACTCTGCAGCACCTCAACATGCACAGGTAGAAGATCACACCTGTATCACAACACCTAGTGCCTAAATAATGACTAAAATGAATGGCAGGGTTTTAAAGGGGTCATATATAATTGCCAGGATGTATATTTTTGTTTTTTAACAGCAATGTGTTGATCAAAAAAGTCAAATATTATTTTTGGACAAGTGAAATACACCTCTCTGGAATTATAGAAACAGATCAAGACATGCAAAAAACATCCACATTTATTCGGTATTTCTAAATAGAGACATTTGGTACACAGGGAACATGCAAATATGAAATGAATATTTGGTGGTGCCTGTAAAAATTGACAAGGAAATTTAAGAAGATGGCTGAGGAATGATTGGCTGTTTTTATGAGACGGAGCCTGTGGTTCTGTGCAAATCTGCCTTCCTGTCGAGGGCTTTTTGAAAGTCGCCCTTTTTCCGGTGCCACTTGTCATGCTGCGTGGCACAGCAGTGTGTTTCTGCCCGTGTCCAAATAGGCTTAGTGGGCCTGTCTCCCCTGCAGCAGGGGATTTGAGCCTGAGCGCCGTAGCCCGGCCCCCTCGATAAACATTACGTAACAAACCCAGCGTCGTCTGCGCTCTCTGGGATCATTTACCCGGCTGGCGAAGGTCGGGCAGCCTCTCCTTCCTCGAGACCTTGGCTCAAGCCCGGCTCGCGCATCTTCCAGAGTCAAGGTCAGCTCAGATTCGGAGAGTGCGCAGTTCAAGGTGGGAAACGTGGAGGAAAATGCATGGGAAACACAAGTGGAAACCTGGGGCAATCTGAACACAAGCTGATATGTCTGCATGAAGGGTGTGGATTATATGCTCAGTATAATTACATTTTTGACTAACTCCTCTCTCTATGGCTGCCTATCTCCCAGACAGCTGCTGGAACCCAAGAAAGGTGCCCTTCTTTTCGAACCAGCTTCAGCCCTACGCGTCGTTCCCTCTCGTACTGACCGACATTTTTTTATTTGGCGTATTTTTTTAGAAGAATTGGAATTTGAACTCACACAGTAGACACAATGATTCTTACAACCATACGCACCGGTGTGCTGATAACATTCAGACTTTGATTTCTTATTTGAACGTTTGCCATTGAAGGTGCTCTTTTCAGGGCGAGAGCCTGTATTTAAAAACAAAATTACTTGCAAAGAAATGCATTTCCAGTGAGCAGATGTTTGCTTACAGCTAGACTCTGGCACAGGCGCAGCTAGAAAGTCCTCATGTTTTACTCATTTTTAAAGGAAGAATCTGTGGGTCACAAATGAGGAGCGAGCCAAACTTCTTTAAGACAAACAGCAAAGTTGGCAGCGATGACGTAAGGTTGAGAAATGTTTTCTGACATCTGCTGGGATCTTACATCATTTCAGCGTTGTTCTCTACGGCACAAACCCCCTCACCCCCCACAGGGATCCCCATTTCTGCTGCTGTGATCATACAACAAAAACACTAAAGTTTGCTGTCTGTATAGAGCTTCCAGCTCAGTATAGAAAAATACAGGCACTCTAAGCCAGACAGCCAAGGGAGGTCATCCTTTTTTCCAAGCACAGTTGAAGAGTAAGAGGAAAGGAAGAACCTGGCTCTACAAACCAACACACACAGAGCCGAAAAAGTGCGTACACCCGAGTAACCTGGGCAACACCTGTCTGAGAGAAATTGAAGAGCGGAGTGAAAGCAAGCCAACCCACAAGTGTCTTACATCTCTGGAAACTGTTGCTGAAGAGACATTGGAGCTCATTTTGTTCAAGCGTATTGAAAAAATAAATTCCTTGTGGTCAAAAAAAGATTTTTTGTGGACTCAACATTTTTACAACCACTGTACGTGGCCTCTGATGCACCCCACACGGGCTGATATTTATTCTCCTCGACGTATGTTTGCGGTTGTACATTTAAATACGCCCAAAGTTATTTTACTGTCACCACCCGATGTATGAGTCTGGGTGAAATAAGTCGCAATATGCATCTAGGCTAAAATTCATATTTCTTTTTAATATATGTCTGTGTAATAAGGAAACAAGGGTGTGCAGAAGCAAACAGAAAAATAAGCGGCCGTTTTTTTCTAGTTGCCAAAACGAGGGTGGAAAAGGTCAGATTTTTGTCAAATTCCTCAGCTCGCTCGATTTACCGGACCACGTCTAGTCTCCTGGGTTTACCTTGAGTTGCAGCAGATCTCGTATACGTACTATTCATAGATCTCATACGCTGTGGATTTTTTTTCCATGGGGCCAGGCAGGCCGGGCGGCTCCCGCGCAGACTACCTTGAAGGGGATCCGGCCGTCTCCTGTGCAATGCGGTGAGAATGCAGTACCGGGTAGAGGGGGGAGGATGGGGAGGGATGGGGAAGGGGGTGGTGGAGAATTAGCCTGATCTGCAAGCTGCCGTTCTCCAGTAACGCTCTTGAGTGTTTGCCTTGTTTCAGAAGTCAGCACTCCTGTTCATGCTTTCAGCTCCAGTGACTCACAGGGGCTGCGTCGGATATCCTGTGATGCTATTTCAGCACTTTCTACTCCAATCGATTCAACAGTCCCTGAAGGGGAAATCAGGCACGTCGTGTTCTGCGAGCGGCGCCCGCGCACTCTCTCCACCGCCGCGTTTGCCCGGGCCGCTCGTCTCGGTCGAGGGGAACTCTGCGGTCGTGCTCTAAGGGCTGCTGCGTTCGTAAGGCCGTGATCAAAGCCGCAAGCGGCGCATTTGTAAAAGGCCCCCCTCAAATGTGACTGTCGTGTAAATATGTCACAGCGTTTTTTTCCCCCTTCGCCAGAAGGAAACAGCTTGCGCACAATTTCGACCTTCAGCCGAAACGGGAGGCAGGATTTATTCATAAAGTTACGAAAGCCGAACTCTGATGACTCACCGTTTTTTTTTTTTTTTCTGTCAAAGGCTTTACGTCCACGGAGGGGGGGGGGGAGGCTGTGATTGTGGAACAGCGCAGTCGCAGGAAGAGGAACCTGGCAAACGGCTCCTGCAAAGCAGCAGCCAGATGCCACAGGTCGGGACGGCGCCGCGGGTGACTTTCGGGACGCGGTTTAATCAAACACCTTTTATGCAGGAACGATTTGTGCTGGGCCGCACAGAAATAGCACCGGACATTTGGAAATGACACGAGAGGTCTATTTTAAGGCCTCGCAGAGCAGCGTACAACTGTTGCCATATTTTGCAGAACCACACAGACAAAATAAGTTTATTAATAGCCCATTCCCAATTCTGAGGAACAGGGAAATCGGTGCTAAACATTATCGTTGACAGCAGTACAAAACCCTTGAAACAACAGCATTTCTGCCTCGATTTTACAAATGGTTTACTTTATAAATGGTTAAGTGCCAAAAAAAAAAAAAATGGAGGGAGTCAGTGGAAAAAGAAAGAAGGTGTGTCTTTTACCTTTTTTAAATTAAACATCCGAGTTCTGAGGTTCATTGTCTTAAGGCTGCACGGGTGCGGATGCAAGTGCTGTAATGCAGTCACCATGACAGCCGACAGAGGGTCAGACTATGAAATATGGGTAATCACAATACAATTGCATAAGTCAATATATTCATTCATTATTACCGCTAACCTTTATTTAGCTGACCCCTTTGTTAAAGGCAAAGTGCCTTTGTTCATCCACCCATCCATTTTCAGCAATCACTGTATTTTGGTCAGGGTCACCACCCTGTCAGTTCAGAATCAGCTCCTTGATCAAGGGTACAACAGCAGCAACTTTTCCTGAGCTGCAGACGTTCAGATTCTAGGGAAAAGCCACTAACCACTGTGCCACCTGCTGCCTTCTCCATTTATATGAATTGCGCGGAATATTACTTATGTACAGAATATCTTGTTTCACTCCAAGAAAATGTGCACATCTTTTCTCTGAATGATAAATTGTTGTGCCAATTCCAATGTTATTTATCCCTTAGCTTCTGTGAAAAATCAAGGAGCGCTCAGTGCTGTTAATATTATTGGAATCTCACTTTCCGTAATAGTTTTGAATTAAAAGATTAAAATTGCTGCCTTTTTGAGAATACAGTCCTTTATTTTTTTCTGAAAAGAGATTAAAAAAAATAGTAAGAATTTTCACAATCAAAAGACACCATTCCTCTCGGTTGTTTTTTAGTTTCTAGCTGTTGATACACCCCCAACCAGTTAAACAAAAAGTCTTACCTGATAATAGATGCTTTGCTGATATCAATAGTTTACATGTTTCAAAATAAAAACATACACAAGACACAGATCCTAAAACCAAAACTACCAACTATATATTATAGTGAGCAAAAACATAAGGATAAAACCTGTGGACCAAATGCCCAGAGCTTCATCTCCTGCAGGGTTAATTAAAGTGAAGCCAGTTCACCTCACTGGAACCCAAGCAGATCTCTTCTACCAGGCTTTCACAGTGAAGCGCACTTTAACATTAAGGTGCTCGCACCTCAGGTGTCGCGTATTCTGTTGGACTTTTTAAAGTGCAGCGCAAGATGCGGTTCAAGCTATCCAACATGCTACGCAGATACGTTTGTCAGCGCACGCTTGCGTGAAGAATACCACGAAACGCCAGTCAGGCTATACCTTCAAGAGGTATTTTCTGTAAACAAGATATGATTTTGACCCCAAAGATCTGCAAAGGACCACGGAGGGACCTGCTGACTAATTCAGCAAAAGGTACAAAGAAAATCTCAAATCTGCTACAAAGGAAAGAGAATTAAGGAGAATGAATGAACGCCGACAAATAAACATTAATAAAAAGCAAAACAGCGTTCAAATTTGAGGGCAAGCAAAACTCAAAGCAACTTCCAAAATTCAACCATCTGCGCCGGGGAGCATTTTTACTGTAGTAACTCAGTGTAAGTAACTTGATCGAGGATGAAATAGCACAGGGGTTGAACCAGCAACCTTCAGGTGAGCGGTCCCGCCATTGGCACGGGCACATAACTTTTCCATACGTTCTTTTCCTGGACAAATTAGGTATTCGGACTGTAACCCGAGTCATTTATGTTATTGCATTGTTATGTGCACCGTAAGTGTAGGATTGTGCATCGTTCAGTTGTGTATATGCTGCAGAATAGCTGCGCTCAGCTACAATCGATCAGTGCTGATAGAAATGCATTAGCAAATGGCCATTTAAGTGAGACAAAGGTAAACATGGCTGCTTGCCTGCCAAAGAAAACTGTTGATTGTCAAAGGTAGATCCACCTCCCACAACTGAGCAACACATTTCAAAGTGCAGGAATTATTAGATCATTGATGAAATGTGAGGTTGAGTCAAATAAATAAGAAAGGGGCAAACTCATCTTCGGCGGCGGATCTCTTTTACCGTGTTCGCTCGACAATTTTGCCGGCGAAGAATCTGACAGAGCTGCGCTCGCTGGCAAGTGGAGAAAGTTGTGGAGGCCACGCCTTCGGCGTTCCAAGTTTCTGGACACCTTGAGCGATTCGCTGACTATCCAGCGGATTTTACGTGGCCGCAGCACATCTCTCTTCCTCAGATAGGAATCGGTTCGCACCCTGCACACAAATCGAGGCTGGGCCGCACCCAAAGGCTCTTGCGGGAAACTTGGGGTTTCGCCGGCGTCCCATTCGGGCTTCCTAAGATTCAGCGCGGCAACCGACCATCCATTTAGGAATATGAGCTGTCCTTTTACTCGGCTCGCCGCGTTGGCCGTTAGGTGCTTTGGTCATTTTTCAATGACAAGCTTCTCCATTATTTCGGCTTAAGGTAATCCGAGATCAAGTAACTCTCAAAGCACATCCGTCACGGAGGCCCTATTTGCGCTATTTATGTGCTTGGGGGTGGCCGACGATACCGGCATTCAACACCCAGGGTGTGAATTCAAAGTGATCTCGTGGGGTTCGCTTTACACGCCATTACTCGCACACCATTGTACAGTGTTTCTTAATTTATGTATCACAAAATTAGCTGGAGGTCCCCAGCTGGATTAGCCGTCCTGCCAGCGGAGGGGTCATGTGTTTGTTTGGATGTGCGCATGTGTAAAAGGTTTGGTTAAAGCCCTCAAATGTTATTGGTATGGATTGGAGCGCAGCAGAGAGGTAAAGTTCCCACAGACTGCGGTGGGACCGATAAGTAATGACGGAAAGCAGCAGAGATGTTTCTTCATAAACCACGAGTTGCCCGAGGGCGATCCAGTGATGGAGACAGAGTAATGGAACTCAAAGTGTCTGGTTTTTGAAAGGTCAGGAGGCTGAAGATCAGCGCTTCGCCACCGAGGAGAAATATAATGGGGGTACGCAGAGTAAGCCGACTCCTTGGCACGTATCGATCACTTCTGGCATGAGAAGAGAAGCTGTGACCTTTGTTGTCTTATGATTCCTATTTTAAACGGCTTCTCCTGAACGATCGCTCGTGGCTCCGGCCGTAAGCGTCCGTAAGGACAACTGGTCAAACGGCGTAGTTATTAAATGGCATTTGACTGCGAACCAGTATAAAATGTCAAGCACCCAAATTGCAAAACTAAATTTTGGGCACTGTGCATTCTGTGTAAAAGCGCGACGGATCGGTACTACGCTTTACTCCCATCTCCGGCCTGCTGTGATCTTGCAGGCACGTGGCCTGAAAATAATTGACTCTCAGTGTGGCACCTGGAGAAATGATATTAATTAGAATGATGCTGGGTATCTGCATGAACTATTAAAGGGAGGAAGCATTCTGGTGCAGTTCCGCCTGTTGGATTGCACGTGGGTGCGGGCTGGCGGCTTTCTCCGGATACGGAGGTCCATCATTGCCCCTGCGGAGTGTGGGGGATGGTCTGGAAAAGGCCAGTGTTTCCTGGATGACATTTTAGGGGTTGCCCTTGATGACCAGGTTCACAACAGCAGCAGATGACCAGACCCCATCCCAGCAGCAGCTTCCAGCCATGCGCAAGTAGGCGATACAGGAAGTGTTGGAAATGCAGCCACATCAGTGCACAGCCCTAATGGTGACTCCTAATCCATCTTATAAAGAACATTCAGTGTTTTTAAATGATAGCACACATTTAAGGGTGGTCATTTTCCCACAGATCCTACAAATTTATCCAATTTGTTTTGTTTTTTGGGGACTGGTGGATTAAGGGCGGCCTCAGATTTTCACTTAGCACAAACCAAATGTTTCAGCCACTATAATGTAAGCAGAAATGATTCTTCACCCTTCGGCGGACTAGCATCCCATCCGGCGAGCAGGTTCAAAGCCTGCCGCCCAGTGTTTCTGGGATAGGTTCCGGACCTGCTGTGACTCTGACAGGGATGATGCGGTTAACGATAATCGATGGACGGATGGTTCTTCGCCATCGGCGTTAAGGATTGTCGGTGTTCAGGGCTGGAGATGCTCATCCAGCTTGGTGTGTAACCACATGCCAAGGAAACTGCGTGCTTTAAGAATCCAAGCGTTGTCTCCAGGGTAAACTTCATTTCTGTCACTGTCATCCATTTCCCTGTAACAGACTCTCTAAACAAATCACTTTTTCTCATTCTAATTTGATCTTGGGAAAACAAATTCTATTTAAAATAAAATAAAAAAACTTCAAACTTATTCATCACTTTAAATGAATTTTAAACATAAAATGTACAGGCAAAGTTTTTTGTTCATAAACTGTTTTAGGTCTACAAGGATATGTCAAAAATATAGCTTTCTATTCACCAGGAGCCAAAGGAAATTGGATTTAGCCACGAACCCCTATCAAGGTATCATGCTTCCCACCGGCCAGCAAACCACAGAGACCGGGCTGGGGTGACAGCGCAGCGCGGAGCTGCTACTGTGAGATGCTTTATTGGGTTTGCGGAGACCTTATTACGTGTCATTGCTTCCCGCTCTGTTCGCGGGCTTCGACCCAGGCCCCCGAGAACAGACACGCTGTTCATCCTGGAAGAGAGACGGCCAAGGTCAAGGGGGCCGCAGCGAAAGTCGTCAATCACAGGCGGGAGCCGGGCAAGAGCCCATTCGCGAGATTTACAGTGAGGGGGGGATGTCTCCCAGTCCTGCTCTTTAAAGGAGCTGACTGATGAATTAGTAAAACACGCGGAGGCAAAATGGAAAGCAACATTTGCAGCCACACACACGCGTCGTGTTTTTGTGAGTCTGTCGCAAGCGCGTGTGTTTTCTTTAGAGGTTTTCTTGTTCGTGAGACCGATGCTCCGCGTACCAGCACTGCAAGGATGCATGCTTAATGGAAGCCGGGATTCACTCGGAACTCGGTTACGACGCCAGGTATATGCAGACCTGTGCACTTTACCTGCATTTTATGCACTTTTTTTCACTTCAGTCATTTTCAATTAAAGCCTGCCATAATTTTCTTTCTCAAAGCATTCAGAAACTTTGTGTCTAAAGTGAGTTTGGCAGTGGCCTATATTGTCCTTTTAATTCTACCGTATAGCACTAAATTCTATGACTTATGGTTACTTTCAGTGTACAAAGAGAGCATCTTGCTTTTGACATGTTGTGCTGCTTATAAAACTCCTAACATAGTAAAGATAACTGATACAGGTCTATTTGGGAAGAATCACTGTAAAATGAGTTTCCAGCTTTATTTTTTTTGATTTCAGTAACCATTCTTTTAAAGCAGACATACTGTAACTGACAGGGTTCTTGGTCTCTAAATGCCCCGCTCCCCTAAATGCAGCACATCGAAATGATTTTATTTATTAATTTTAGTCGACTGGCTGTAGCGACATTGGCGGTTCAACGTTTCCCGGGTAAGGAATACCCTGCAGGGGTACTTTGGGGTCCATCTCTCACTTTCTCTCTCGCTCTCTCTTACCCACCTCCTTCACCTGCCGGCCTCTGCGGGGGCTGGGGCATCTGTGTGCTCGGCCGAGGCGTTTAATGAAGCACATTCCCGTTCGGCAAGGCTCCGCTGGAGGACCGTGTGGGATCTGCTCTTGGAAACCCTCACAGACATCTGAGAGGTTTGGGATGGTGGACTCGATGCTCGCTCCCCACTGCCCTCCTCGCTCCTCGAACACCGCGCACAGATCCCTGTTCTAATCCCAGATCATTCCAACACTTCTGCTGTTAGCTGGGGTTTTATCTAACAGCTGGAAGTCCCGTCATTCGTGACTTATCTTGACTTAAACCCGTCAGATCAGAGGGGCGCAAAGGTGCGGGACTGCACTTCTGCGGCTCACATTTACAAGTCTGGCAGATTCGGCTGCAAACGTACATCCTCCTTAGAACGTATTTATTCAGTCGTGTGTATTTGTGCGCGCTTTTTAATACACTCTGCGTGTTTCATTTTAATGATTGATGAGCTTAGTGGCCCGTAGGTAAAGCTGCGGCAGGGCTTTATTTTAGATCCAGAGAGCTTTTGGTCAGGAATCCGTGCTTGGTTCGCTGCTGGCTGGAGAAGGAGGTGGAAGATGACGTGCGCGAGGCAGGTGATGTCTTCAGTAAGAACGAGCAGGTCTACGTCGCTCCCCGCCGCCAGCCCGACTTCATCGCCCGTGTCCTCTTCTGTGTTATTAAACCGATCGGGACAAAGCGGCTTTGTTTGTTTGCGACCCTTTCCCTTTGATTTACTTGAACACGCGTGCCATTAATCCCTGCTTATTAAAGCAAGGCAGCCCTAACACTTCCTGCGGAGCGCCGCCGCTTCCTTGATTCATTTCTGCACAAAAGCAGTGAATGGCGAAACACGTCGGGGTGCAGGAGATTAATTGGTTTCTGCCCTTTCCGGATCCCCTGTAAGATCAACTTTATCAGTCCATATCTCGCATCATTTGATGCAGCGTCTGAAGGTATGACTTATGTGTCTTTACTTGCCTTCACAGACAGTGTTTTTATGATGCAAAATTAGTGACATTTACCTTTAGTAACCTTTAGAGTCAGTTAACTGATGTCCGTGATATTTTTGATGCATGAAAAAATACGCAGCTACATAGCAAGGATGCGCACACTTGATCGTTCTCATACCCTATTGATTATTTTTGAAAAGCGGTGCGTTCAAGCCGTCATATTGCGGCCTTATATTGCCAAAAGCTAAGTATAGACAGAAGGGACATATAATTCAGTCCTGTGCGAATGAACATGGATATTTACTTAATGCGTGCTAGATAACAGTACACTAGATGCAATCGGTGCGTACAAAAACCACGCTGGTGTGTGGAAATGCCTCGCTCAAATGTGTTTATCATAAATTTAGCATCTCCGGAAAATTTCTAACCTTGCGGGAATAGTCTGTCTGTGCAGTCGTCTACTTCCTACTTAGCGTAAAAGCTTATCTGTGCATTGTGAATTAAACTTTCATGCGATTTAAGACTATAAATCTGGCGGGCTGAACAGCTGCAGAAAAACGGAAATGTACAGTAGGAACCAACTGTTTACTTTAGATAGTTTTTTTTTTATTATTATTTTGTCTTAGCAGAGAACCTACTTAGTCGAGATGAGCGTCTTTAAATAATGCTTAAACAATGGTTGTGGCAACTGCTCCGGTTCGTGGGGCGCAGATGCAGGCTTTCGCTCTTTGCAGTGTTATTTTGGAACTCGTGGATCGGGGAAAACAGTGGTCGGGGCAGGTCTTTACCTCTTTGTGTCCACTCGCTTTGTATAGTAAGGGCTTAAATAGGGGTGTCATGGCAACTGTGTGTCTGTTGGTGGCTACTGTGTTTGTTGAAAGCGACTAGAAATGTGCGTTGGGGTTGGCATGTTGTCCAGGTGTGTAACAGCTCCTCCCTGTGTGTGTATATCTGAAGTCCACAACCTGAAATCGACTCCCCACGAGGCAGAATGGCATTTAAATGACTGTAGAAGAAGCAGCGCAAGTGTTTGAACTGAGGGCAGTCTCATATCTGATTAAAAGCATCATTAAAACCTCATTGAAAGTGGAGCAAGAAATTGTCATATAAAAGCCTTTCACACCCGACACACCTGTGACCGAGTTGACAAATATTTGTCTTGGAGGCATCGGAGGCATGCGCTTGACTTTATTTCAGCTGTAATACGTTGCTTGATTATTAATTTATTGTGTTTTCTATTTTATTCAATCCCCTTCGGTCCCTCGCACACGTCTGTTAGATCAAAATTCAATATGTTGCACTCCCAGTCCTGCCGGACTGCTGTGGCGGAGTTCAGCTGAGGGTCCTTGAGAATGATCTGGAATTCGGGAGTCTCCACTTGAGTGACACTGAGGGAAATCATCCGAACGGTGCACTTCTGTTAAACAGGATCTGTTAAAAAGAATTCATCTCAGCTCTTGCCCAGGAGTGCCACCGAAGGACCACGCGGGTTCCCTCCCAGCAGATTACGGTGAATGCGATATTCAGATAAGCGAGTCGGCTCTGAGTTTCCACAGGTGACAGGACGAACGCGCACCCAGCATAAAGTTCACAATATCCACAGTGTCCCCTTACTCATTAAAATGTCGGCAGCATGTAGAGTTTGTGGACTTTACAGAGGCATAAGAAATGCTCAGTTGCGCTGCGAATTGGCTTTGGATGTCAGCCGGACGTTGAGCGGACTGAAGGCTGCTGTGCTTCCTGAAGGGAAGCGCAAACAAAGCTGCGGCGCCCTACCTGCCGTGTCACTTCGCCGGCTGTAGAGGAGCAGTTGCGACAGCTCCCAGGGTCTCCTCGCAGAGAGCAGAATGTTTCCCTCGATAACTTAATCATTAAATAAACGGAACGACTGACAGCCTAAAAGGAGGAAAGAAGGGGGCTCTTTGGCGGGAACGGACCCCCTGAGCTTGTTTAATATGCAGCGGACATCGCATGGGAGAGGTGCTCAGAAAGCCGCTCCTTAACTGTCTTCTCAGATTCTGTCAGACCGTAACGTGGTTTCCCTCATTTTAATACCGCTTTCCTGCATCTTTATTATTTTCCTTCCAACTCAGGTCTTCTCCCTGAAATATCAGCAGGTGAACGGGACTTTATTGTTCCTCTGGCAAATGCAGCGCTCTAGATCTTTTTTGGCCACGTGTTGCGAGTACAAATGTAAAATATGCATTAACTGTATGGAAATACAAAATATATATGAGCTCAAATTGTCACAATTTACTAATTCCTCCATCTAGCTGGAGTGCAGCAACTAATATTGCTTTTGCGACCCTTTCCCTTGTGCTTTTCCAGCGCTGGGTCTGGGTCCTGACTTGGAATCGGGCACCCGTCTGCACTGCAGTAACAATTACACACAACTGTTTAGATCCAATTTAGATCCAGCTACTCGCCCGAAAACACATTTTGGATCTGCACGGTCAAACTGGAGCGCATGGATGAAATGCATGAACATGGGGAGAACATACAAACTCAGAAGGAGGCCTAATCGAACCCACGTCCAAACTGCAAAGCTCACCCAGCAGGCTCCCCTCCGGAAGCTAACGTGCAGAGCCAAAATGAATACCAGGGAGGCTGGAGCTTTGAGCAAGCGGCAGTTTTGAAAATTCCAACAGATTCCAACTTGTGTATTTCTCCCACAGGAATACTTGGCAACATGTGACTAGCAGTGGGGTTTGTCGGGTGGGGTGGGAAGGAGGTTCTGTTAAGCTGAAAAAAAGGTGCTGGGAAAAATCTCAGCGCTTGGTGACAAGGACACTTTTTCTCAGCGCAAAGGACTTACTGGCAATGAGATGTGGATGCTTTCAGAAGCACTCTACTTAATAACACGCTGTAGCATATTTTAAGCGCATGGTCAATGTGCCACTTTCAGGATGAAGCCTCAGATATGAAGATATCAGACATATGGTGTTTTACCCTTTGGAATACATTACACAACAGATAAAGGTGCAGATGCCTTGTACAGCACAGACGTCACATTTTACAGACCGTGTGCCGTGATAGATGGTTTGCTTTTATAATTTGAATAAAGTGACTCACATTGTCACGCAAAGGGTTATTTAGCACTGTGTGAAAACCAGTAAGAAATCTTAATAAATGCTTTGTCTCGGTGGGGAGGCACTGCACAAATTCGGGCAAAGCAGAGGCATCGCATGAAAATGTGACGCGGATGTTTTAATTTTCACATCAAACGGCACTTCGGCGTTTCACTGCGAGCGCTGGGAGTGACAAGGAGAACTACAGCATTGAAACTCAGCCTTCTTAAAGGTGATTAGAATGTGTTATTCTATCTGGCTAAATTTCCTGACGTTTTTGTGTTATTGAGTTGCAGGTCTGTTCTCGGGATGAGGCCGGAAGACGGGATTAACGTAAAGGTTGCAGAGCAAGACGACTGAATTAGTCACAAAATTCTCAGAACAGGGGGTCGTACTGTAAGCTTTTTTGTTGCTGCCCAGGGCGTGCCCCCCACTTTCTGGGATAAGAATCGCTGTCACCCTAGATTGGAGAAGCGGTTTTTGTTCATAGACGGATGAAGGCATGGCTGCGATTGCGTACACCTCCATTTCTGCTAACCAACCTGGTCTAACATAACTGTTGTGTGCTTCTCGTCCTGGGCCAAACCAACAGTGCTGACCCGCTTCTAAACAACGCCAGTCATTTACTTCACCCACAAACAGCTGTGCTCAACTGGAGTCGTACGATTCAGGCACGGTCCTCGCCCTCAGTGGGATCCCCATCCATCGCTTCATCCATTGTGAGGTGCCTTTATGCGCGTTTACAAATTTCATCCTTTTGGTGAGCATGGAGTGCATACTAGCATGTGGAGAGAACACGCAAAGTTTCCACCTGACCAATTCCGGACTCAAGCCTAGGATCCTCGGCAAGGTGAGTCATCGCCGCTACCTGAACCGGAGTTCAAAATGATCAATCGAGAGTTTCGCGTTACGTTTCAGATGAGCTGCCAGCGCCTCTGGAGCCGGTATTTCTGCTCGTGCAATAAATATCCCATCCATGGAGCAGCCGTGATCCGTAACACAATGCTCCTCCACCGAGCCCCTTCGGCGCACCCAACCTCGCAAGTGTGTCCGCAGACAGCTGTTTTGCACAGCCGGGCTGAGTACATGCACTTGCAGTGCTTTTATTTCCTTTGTGGAGCATAAGCATATTTTCAAGCATCCCATCAGTATTTCTGTAGATGAATCAAATGGTTCATTGAGCCCATTAATCCACAGCTTGATGATCAAATTCTGTTTATCTTATCAGCATTTAGATTACTGCTAAGCTGTCCGAGAAGCCGCTCATTCCGAACTGTAACAAATGCAAAGGTCGATGAGCTGCCTGATGCATTTTCCGTCATGGCTGTTGCCACCCTGGCATTTTACGTTTTTGAGGCAGTTTCATTATTTCCACCGAAATGGCTTCTGCAAATACCGAACCCACCTTCCCGGACGTTTAGTCCACGACGTACGATTGCATAAGTACGCCGACGCAAGCTACATCCCTACCAAGTAAGGGCAAGAGCGGGTGAGCATTGGAAATAGCCCCGTTTTCCAAGGTGCTAGAAGTTAGAAGTTTGAGAGACATGGACAGGCGTTCTGGGAAATATTGTAGATATTTGTTAATATCGCAAATATTTGTGAGCCAAATTGATGAAATGTCTGCCCGCTGTGCCATCTACCATGTCTTTCACGCCACACTTGAGAGGTAGACTCCAGACAGCTGCAACCCTGTTCACCGTGAGTGATGGAAAATACAACTTCATAAAGCTAGAAATCGTCTTTTTCTTGCTAATGTCGCAGATTACATCGGTGCCGTCATAGTCACGCACAAAATACATCTTATCTTGCCTTTTAAATTAATTTCAGGTGACACAAAGTTTTCGTCCGGAACCGATTGTTATTTCTCCCATAATAAATGATGGTAATTCCATCCCCACATGAGAGTAAGTAAACTGGTTAAGTGAGGGATGAGGGTGCTAACATTTAACAGCCTACCCAACAAGGTCAGCTGAATGTTGCTGCGAAGCAGGTTACGTCTAGGAACGGCAGACGTAACACCTTTCCGGAAAACCCCGGAATGAACAGCGCGCCTAGGTGAGTTGAACCCAGTTCCTTGTCGCAGGTGACACCGGTGCGTCGTATGTGCGTGTTCTTATTATCATCGCTGGGTTTTTTCCACTCTTGTCTCGGAATCAGGTGTCACGTATTTGCGCGGCGCCGCAATTCTGCGTTCAGTGCCGCATTCATAAAGAGAGTCCCCAGCCTCCCCTCTGGACGCTGCCTGTGAACCTAAACCCCTGTGTTCTTAGTTAGTGCAAAAGGTTCTTCCGTGAAGGTGTGTTAATGAAGCAGAGAATAAAGGCAACTCATTGGCTAAATGGTTTCCTCAACCGTGTATCTGATGTGTCCATCAGGGGCTCCAAGCAACTGCTTCATTGCCCCATTACTGTGCTGTGGGTCATTGCTGGCGTCGCCGCAGAAAATGTGAACGATAGCTAACAAATTTTTGCTGACGGATTGTGTACCGATAATTATGCTGTCCCTTATTTCCTCGTCCCCCCGAATTCAATCTAAAAGGAACAAAGGAAAATAATGAATGAAAGGAAGACCCCATCACAAAATTCACCCTCCTCTTGTCTTTAATTAACCATAATATTGCTTTCGGGAGGAGCAACTTTCGACAGAGCAGCGAACAGAAGCACGGACGATGAATCTTCTGCTTCTAAGGACAGAAGTGTTTTGGTGTTGGGATGAGTGCTCTCCGGTCCTTTTGGAGTGACTACAGTAAGTGGGTAATAATATCAGCCTAATCATAAAAATGACTCCGTGTAAGCCTTTTATTCGTTTTTATCGATTTTTTGCAAGAGCCAGGTTCTCCTTTGGCTGCTTTAGGGTTTCCTCGAAATGTTTTTTGTTCCTACGGAGAAGCAGCTTGGAATAATAGGAGAGCATTTCAGAGAAGATTTTTGCCGTCGTTGCTACCGCGCAAAAGGAAAAGGAAAAGTTCCCGTGTTCAGCAGAGAGGTGCATAAGCCTTGGTAGCCCTAAAATGCCTGTAAATGTGTGACAAAAACTAAGGACCTTGTCTAGAAAAGTGTCTGCAAATAAATAAGGAGTAAATATGAAATATTGCGCTTCATTTATTGCACTGAAAATTGATTACCATCACATAGCATCAATCCATAGGCAGCGATAACACAGTAACATCCATCCATTCATCCGTCCAAAATCATTAACCGCTTTATCCTGGTCAGGCGCACGCTGCTGAATTTCATTGTCGATTACTTGGGGTAAAGAAAAAAACCCTGTAATGGCTTAAGTGACAAAAAATATAATAATTGTGCTTGCCCGATGGTGCGCAAAAAGAGCACGATGAGTACTTTCACCGCATAAACACGGTCACGTGAGTTCGCAGAAAAAGGCAGTTTTCGGTTTAATGAAGAGTTCGCTTTCATCTCGGAGGGCAGCTGTAGGTACAGCGTGCGAGCGAGAGACACAGCCAGCTGCGCAACGTGGGCCAGTGTTAACACTTCCGGTCTATTTTTACTCCATGCAGTTGCGTGCGCAGCACGTTGCGGTCCTGCCAGTCTCCAGGGAATGCCGGGAGACAGCAGACAACGGAGTGACTCCATGCTGGAAGGGCACAGGGAGGTAGGAAGGGAGGGAACAGCCGAGAGCCAGCGCACTTTCGGGGCTCGGCGTGACTAGGCCGAGGGATGGGACATTTATAATGAAGTCGGTATCCAGTTGTTCGGAGGGCCGGGAGGGGTTCGTTTTCCATCTGCAAGGAGACTTCAGACAGACGGTGCCATCAAGTCCAGCTGAAGAGGAACTTAGATTGGAGTCACTACCGAGTAATAATCTGATCTGAAGTTCTGCGCCGGGAAAGATCATCGATAGTCTGTCAATCGATAATGTGACATGCGACGTTTATCGTGTCCGTCACATTGTACTAAATAGGCCTGAAATCTAGTGATAACTTCTTTAAAGAATTCAGCGTCACCACAGGGCACTGGCAGGGGTGAAAAATTATTAGCTATGGTTCACAGTGTTATCAGATCACATGTTTATACCCTGGGTGCCATGCAAAAGCACATGCTGCGCTCCCTAAGGTCCCTTAGCAGTTTTACAAAAGAACCTACATAAATATTTCTCTAAAAACGTTGTGACTACCTGGAACAAGGAAAGATCATACAGTTATAATACCGTCATGACAGCACTCTTTTATTTCACCACTTTAAGCAATTTGTCATAAAAACTGTACCATATTTAAAGAAAAATCTTTTGAAACGTCTTTAGAAGTTTATATTTGTTATCCATAAAGTAGACCATTTTCTGTGTTTATTCACTATTGTTAAAGGTCTGACTAATCTATTTTATATTATGTTGCACAGGTGCACTTTCCAAGCTTTGTTTATGCAATACACTGAAATAATGACCTCTTATAGAACTGCATTAGCGTCGTGATTCTACAACCCCAAATCGGAAAAAGTTGGGGCAGTTTGGAAAATGCAAATTTGAAAAAATGCGGTGATTCTTACATTTACTTTGACTTTTATTTCATTGCAGACAGTACGAACCCAAGATAAGATATTTCGTGTTTTTTTCTGGTCAAGTGACATTTCATTTGTTAATATACATCCTTGCCTGCATTTCAGGCCTGCAACACATTCCAAAAAAAGTTGGGCCGGAGGCAATTTAGAGCTAGAAATGAGGTAAAAAAATTAAATAATAATGTGATTTCAAACAGGTGATCTCAACAGGTGATTGTAATCGTGATTTGGTACAAAAGCAGTATCCACAGAAGGCTGAGCCTTTGAGCAGCCAAGATGGACATAGGACCTCCAGTTGGTCAACAAATGCATGAGAAGAGTATTGAAATGTTTAAAAACAATGTTCCTCAAAGAAAGATTGGAAGGGATTTGCACATTTCTTCCTCTACAGTGCATAATATTGTTAAACAATTCAAGGAATCTGGAGGAATTTCGACGCGTAAAGGGCAAGGGTGCAAGCCTAAGCTGAACGTCTGTGATATCCGATCAATAGCTGATACAACCGCATGGGCAAGGGATTACTTTGGCAAACCTTTGTCAAGCACTACAATACAGTTACGTTCACAAATGCCACTTAAAACCTTGCTGTGCAAAAGAAGAAGCCTCATGTTAACCATGTCCAGAAGTGGCGTCGACTTCTCTGGGCTCGAAGGCATCTGGGATAAACCATCAGTCAGACGAGTCAGTATTCCAGATCTGTTCTGGAAGAAATGGATGCCACGTGCGCCGGACCAAAGACGAAAAGGACCATCCAGACTGTTATCAGCAACAAGTCCAAAAGCCAGGGTTTGTCATGGCATGGGGTTGTCAGTGCCCTTGGCAAAGATAATTTACACTTCTGTGATGGCAGCATTAATGCAGAAAAGTACATTGAGATTTTAGAGCAACATATGCTGCCTTCAAGACGACATCTTTTCCGGGGACACCCATGCATTTTTCAACAAGACAATGCAAAACCATATTCCGCACACATTACAAAGGCATGGCTGCGGAAGAAGAGGGTACGGGTACTGGAACGGCCTGCCTATAGTCCTCACCTGTCCCCAGTAGAAAACGTGTGGAGAATTTTGAAATGAAAAATGTGACAACGACGATCACGTACTGTCGCCCACCTTAAAGACGTGTTTGCAGGAAGAATGGGACAAAATAACACCTGAAACACTTCATCGTTTGGTGTCCTCAGTGCCAAACCGTGTTTTAAGTGTTGTGAGAAGGAATGGCAACATTACAAAGTGGTAAATGCTTACCTTTTTTGGAATCTGTTGCAGGCCTGAAATGCAGGAATGGATCTATATTAACAAATGAAATGTTACCTGACAAGACAAAACATGAAATATCTTGGGTTCATACTGTCTGCAATGAAATAAAAGTCAAAGTAAATGTAAGAATCACTGCATTTGGTTTTTATTTGCATTTTCCATACTGTCCCAACTTTTTCTGATTTGGGCTTGCAGAAGAAAATGTCGCTATAAAGTGGCAGTGCTGCATACGCAAATCCACAGCAGATAAACTTTAAACATATTTATGAGCGGTTATCGTTGGTCAAGGGCTTGTGGCATTGCAAGCACATTTTGCTCACGTTGACACTGGCAGTCCACCCATGGGTCTGCATTTATTTCCTGGCTCTGCAGCAATGAATGGCATCGTGGGCACTTGCTGATATGCGAATACTGCGCTGGCATACGCTTGCATGCACACACACACGCTGCTGGCTTTTTGTGCAATTCTGTGCACGAGGGGTCATGTACAACATTACACGGCTCCGATTATGAACCATAAATTATTTATTCTACGTAATGAATCATTAGCTATGATAAAGGAAGGAAATGAAATGTCTGACTCACACAGCAGGTTTTGGGGGTTTTTGTCATGGGGCATAAAATGACAGCTTTCGACTCATAAAATAATGCTTTTTTTCTTCACCGTTTTACATTGTATTTGACTGTACGGGGAAGTTTTGGCTTGGTTTTGTTTTATGTTCTTTGAGGGTTATTTATCTTCTGTGAGAAGAGTCAAGGTCACTGTGACAGTATGCCCTTCAGCGGGAAAAAGAAAGAATCATGTTGGCTGTACACGACATTTGCTATTTATGACTTTTAGAGCAATTATTACTTTTCCGACAGAGGGAAAATATATTTATGGCTGTAATATGTACTATATATAAAATAGTATATTTACCAAATAACCCTGTAGCTCAATGGCTTCACATGAGTGTAGATTAATGGCTTTACCGGGAAAGGCTGGAGTTGTAGGGTTGTTCCAGAAATGCCGGTTCTTTCTGCACATTTCATCTACTGAATACCGGTCACTGTTGTGGGATAAATGCTCCGCACTCCAGGAATAGCAACACGTTTTTCTCTGGACAAACATATACAAACGCGTTCTCTCGCCCACACATGCAAACACGCGTTTCATCGCCTTGTCGAGGCAGTGAGACGACTGAACCTTCGATCCAGATTGTTGAGCGCGAAGAAGAATCAGCGCTCAGTCGGCGTGCAGAGCGATCGCACGTCGATGGGAATAACCACAAAGATCGGCATCCACTTTGCGAAAGGCTCGCTTGTCTACAGTCCACTAACCCACAATTCAAATGAACAACTGAGTCACCGGATCAGAGAAGTCGGTCGCAGATTCGCAAGACATCGAAAAAGCGCCACATCAGAAAAGAAGGGCATTTTGGATTCTTTTTAGGATTTCTGGGAAGTTGTTCAAAACACGAGGTGTCATTCGAAGGCGTACAGTAGAATGTCCTCTGCAATTGCGTCGTACGCTGAAAAATACGTGCGCTGTAGGTTGACAGAAGCGAGTAGCAGGCGCTCAGTATTGCAGTCATTTTAAATTAAAGAAGGGCTGCGAACAGGGCCGTGTGGCCTCTCAGCTTTACACCACCAGCCTAGGGCAGAGGTAGGCTGGGGCGTTTAGAGGGCAAGGGGGCCCGCAGCGCCGGGCCGCTCTGTCCTGCCAACGAAGGGAAGACCTGCTCCGAGCGCTTCCCCCCGGCTGCAGCCGTCACACGGTTCCCGGCAGGACACCAGAGGACAATGGGAAGGACTGCGAATCCGTATCCGGCTGGGGAGCGGGATAAAAATACTTTGCTGACAAGCCAATTAATCAGGTTTCAAGGTGCCGCGGCAGAAAATCCTTTTAAAAGTTGTTGATAAGACTGGGCACGATTACACAGAATAACCCCGATCCGGTGACTCACGACGGACCGGCCCAACCTAAATGCATTTTGGCTGACGCGCAGCAAAAATCCCTACACTTTTATTCCGCAACGGACTCATTAATATTTGCATAATTCCTGGGGACTTCATGTAATGATCTTGACTCACAGCACGCAGTAAATAGTCTCATAAGGTGCAAATTTATTGAAGAAAAGATGATTCATATAAAGTGACATAGTTCCTTCAAAGGTGTCAGCTTGTGAAAATGCAATTCCTCGGGCCATGGGTACATGCAGATAATTATCGGCGAATTATGAAAAGGCTACAAGTGGTGACAGAATTCAGAACTGGGAGAATATCTTTAAATTCCCAAAGTAAAGCATGTGAGGGCTAATGGCCTGTGTGAAAGTAATTTAGCTAAGTTTCAAATAACTGCATAAGGTGGTTTGCAAATCATGGAGAAGATTACATGTTTTTTATTTATTTATTTTTTTTATTTCAGATTTATTCGACGGGTCTGGTTTAAGATTTTAAGGCATGCGAAGCTGAGCCTGAATTTCTGGCGCCCTCGTAAGATTCAGAGGCACTTCCCTTTGTTCCAGCGCTTGAGCATCACGTGCAAAAATCTCAGATCAAGACGCGCTCAGCCTCCGCTGGGCCATCTTATCTGACTCGCGGGAAACTGCTGAGTGAAAGGAGGCTGGTTTTAATTACACACCCTGGCCCAAAACACTGCCGCTGCCTCTGAAGATCTTGATTTATTTCCCAACCCCAGTTGTGGCTCCGTGAAGAACGTGCCTGACAGTTATTGTGGGAATGTTGGGAATTTTTTTGAAGAGCCGTCGATCTCGTGCCCTTTGTGTCTGCTTGAGATGGTTCCCTGTAAAGGATGCGGCAAAGGATGAGCCCATGTTTTCTTCCTTGTCAAATTCCCCTGGGACCCAGAACTCGTCTCTTCTCCTTGTTTGTAATTCCGAGGCCTCGTTGAAAGGAGCTGGCGAATCGCAACCGGGAACGTACGCGGCGCTGCCTGAACGCGTGATCCAAGACGATCCCGTGAGCTGCACACACGCACGTTGCCGTGTCGAGCGCGCCGGAGCCGAGTCCAGCAAACCTCTGGAGGTAGCGGTCCATCGGTTTGGGAGGTGGAGGAGGGCTGCAGGGTAGGCATGTGCAACCACACATGGTAACTGCCCCAGCTGGGCAGCCAGATCCTGACAGAAGTTCCTCTGTATCCCCTTCCTTCTTTTGACAGCAAAACCGGCAAAGACGCAGAAGGAAATATCGCCAGGTTCAGTATTTGCCCTTGATGGATTATTTCTTTGACAGAGTATCTTGTCAAAATCTTTGAGACCTTGTGAAATATTAGAGTATTGATTTCTGTAAGATGTTAGATTTGAACGCTGATCCTGCTTAAACTCGTGCTTCAACAGAACATTCACCTGCCACACTTACAGCAGGGAAATGATTCCGTCTCCAACAGGCCTCTCGCCCTCGTGTCACGTAATACCACCTGCAATTGCACATCGGTGGGTCTAATTTAGGTAAATACTGTTTGTTATTAACTCAGGAATATTATCTATTGCCTCAGAATATTGTTTCAATTTATTATGGGGAAGCGGGTAACCAGAGCCACTGCTTTCAGGTGAAGGACTTGGATTTAAATCCCTGCTACTGCTCTGATAGCACAGAGCAGGGTAGTGTCCCTGAATTGGTCCCAATGGGAAATACCCAGTGTGAGCATTTTACAACACAAACCTTTATAAGTCACCTTGGATAAAGTTGTTGGTTGAATTAAATGTAATTAATGTTGTCCGCAATGGCCTCTCTTGCAGGACTTTCGGTGGCCGAATCTGGAAATCTGGAATCCGAATGACCGAAATGCACCGAGCGAAGCAAAGTGGCAAAATCCCAATCGCAGCAGAAACTTGGGTGAACCTGTGGATCCCGCAATGCATTTGCACTCCCGCCGACCTGCCGTTCCGAGTCAGTGTGACAAGTTGCCATGTTGTGTAAAACATCATTGTAATTCCTTCGCTGCAGTGCAGATGACAACAGCACGAGCTCCGTAAAGAAATGATGCGTTCAGTCTGAATGACACGGTTTTCGTTCCTGGGGCCGGGCGAGTGAAAACACACGAGCGGAATTTACTTTTTCCGTAACTAAGAGAACTCGGCCTATTGAGCCACTTCTGGAGCGAACAAATACGAATGTGACAACTGTATACGATAGGTTTTGCAAATATACGAGTAACTGTTGAAAGGCACTTCTTATTGTCTGTGTATTGTTGTGGCCACCGTCTGCATTTTACCAAAATTTGTGAAAGTGACATTGTCGAAGGGTACTGAGAACCTCAGAAAATGTTTGCAGTTCTATACTTTTGGAAATAAATACGAAATTTTTTTTGACAGGACCATTTTGGGCCAAACAACTTGGCCCGAAATCAGATTTTCCTGATTTACCCTGTAATTGTTAAAGTCGCACTTGACTTTTACAGCTTTTACAGCTTATATACAGGCTTCCCTCTCCTTGCGGACAGTTATTCGTGCATGATGCATGGGCGAAGCTGCTTGGCGCGAAGGTGCTCCGCTCTCCTCCTCAATCTGCTTACGGCCGAGTGTCATAAAGCGGTTTACGAGTTATGAGAAAGCGAAACGCTCATCGCGCTCCCCCGAAAGGGCGAGGAAAGGTTGCCGTAAGTTGATTGTTTATTATGACAGTGCTGGAGCAAAGGGGATTCAAACAGTGGCTGCAAGTCACTTTCTATGTTACTGCAGTCGTTGAGGGGGCAAAATAAAGAAAACTGGAGAAGCATCAGTATAAATCTTTAAGGCGCTTTGACTAAAGCATCCGCGTCCTAAGGAGTTCTACCACAGCAGCCTTGCAAGAGTCAAGCGTATTTTTCATTTTTGCCTTTTCCGTGTCAAACCTTGCGCGTTGCCCGGAAAATGTTTTATAAGTAAGAGGTTTGTGTGACGTTGAGCAAGGATAACAAATATCTGCCCCTACTTTCCCAAGGAAGGCGAAGATAACGAAATGGTGTCTGGGCACGCGCTTGTGTGTGTGTGTGTGTGTGTGTGTGTGTGTGTGTAGGCTTATGTTACTCAACAGCAGCAGTATTAGTGTCCCAGACACCGTAAATCTGCACAGAGATAGAGAAAAGGTTCAATTAAAGCAATTAAAGTTTTTAACAAGCTGCTTGAGGAAACTGGGCGTTTTGTTAGGGACCCGCTATGAATGAGTAGGCACATTTTTCAGAAGTGCCCGCGTAGCTGGAAATTGTCCTCCCGCAACATTAGGCTCTATTATGCAGCCGTGTGCTGACACGCTGTGTCTTAGACAGCTCTTTTTTTATCAGTTATCCACAAAGCGCACCGCCTTCTGAGAATAATCACTTACCGGCAATGATGTAAGAGGATTCATGAGCTGTCTCTGCATGGCATCATTATATCGCCCAGCAGAATGAGTGGAGGGAGGCATTGAAGACCCCCGCCCCCCCATCCTCGCCTTTGAGGTTGTGTTTAACTCCACGGCAGATCTGTATGTAGGGACCAAAGATGTGTCCCCCATTGCTGATAAATTGGACGCTGACCGCTACTGTCCGGTCGCGGTTTGGTCTCGTACACGCAGGCTCTGGAGATGGCCTGGCTGTAATTCAACATCAGGACCATGTGATTGTTCTGCCTCTTTGGACAATGGAAATAAAATAAAAATCCAACTTTTCGATTACCGGACAAGAGCGACGGAACCCCAGGGCAAAGTATATAAGTGAGTAAAAAGTACCGTTCAGAATGCACCCTGGCTAGCCTTGCAGCCTGTGCTTACAGGGTAGGGTGCACCCCAGCCTTGGACAAACAGTTAACAGCAACGAGGGAGTGAGTGACTTGTAGGCAATTTTGGATGACAAAAGGGCTGCGCGACAAAATAAAAAATAAAGAGATAATAAAAGAATTGAGGAAATGGGTATTCAGTATCTGATTTTGGGGAGCATTCCTCTAGCACATTAATCTCAGCCCTCAGTCTGCTGTCCATGATGCAGAAGAATGATCTGCTTCTCTCGCTGTTTCCCATTCCTTTAGGTGCTGCGAAAACCACTTTGCGTGCGTTCGCTCTCGCTGTCGCATCTTTTCCACCCAACCGATGGCTCCATTTGAGTCTACGAAGATGAGCTCCAGAGGTCTGCTTCTGACTGCCCTCCCAGCTGCTATGCTAATGAATTAGTTAATATGAGACAGTCTGCTAACATCTGTGAGCCTGGCGTGAAAACAAGCGCTCCGAAAATATCTTCACCTTCCCAAAATTTTCATTTGTTCCCGGCCTGCTACGGCGATCCGCGGCTTTTCGCGCGCGTCGGGGAAATAAAAACACGTTCGACTAAACCCCGATTCCTCCCTGCACAGGTCATAAAGCACATTAATAGGGGTACATTAAGCCGCGTGCCAGCAAAACGGGAGCTCAATAATGATACGATGCTGTTGGAAATTGTCTAAGTATACAAAAATTCTATTTTTATCTGCAAACCATTAGCGGAAGGTTATATAAGTTAAATCTGACGATTATGCAGATTTGCAAAATGAATCTGTATTTCTGGATGACTTGATCTGCGAGGGCTTTTGCGATACAAAGTTGTTGTACGTCTACTGAGCCGTTCGCAGCATCTGCTGCGCTGGAACATAAGTTCATTAGCGAAGCGCGTGCTACAGATTTCTAGCGATACGATGATGCGCTAGAACACTCGCGTCGGATGTGTTTGTGTCTCCGTCCCCCACAGAACAACGCGGCAATAGGATGGGGAGAGCCTCGGTTTTGAAGCTGGGCTGCCGACGCGTGCCTGCCCGGGGTCGTGCCCGTTCGCGGTCGCCGTGGTAATAAAAGCCACGGCGCTCGGTTGCAGATCTCACGCACGGGGATGGTTGCATCGGTGTTTTATCTATTAACGCTTCCTGTCAGACTCCGACGCCGCCACTTCTGAGCGCTCCGAATATTTGCCTTCGCTGCCCTTTGATGTGTCCAACCCGCTTAAACAACAGAATGTCTGATCCGCCACACACACAAACCGATCCTTCCGGTTCATCAGATGTTACAATAAATAGGAGAAGTCAGGCAGAACAGAAGACATTTTCACTGCTTCATGGGAGCCAGGGGGAAATTTCTCTTTCAAATTCATCCTGTTTCTTTTTTTCTTCTTTTTTTGTAACGTGTCATCTCGGAGAGGAGTGCTTCTGATACGCAGTGTGACAGTAAAACAGTAAATACAGCAGGAGAAAAAAAACCCAGTGGCCTATATCCCAGCACTTAAATGACACATCATTCACATCCTGTCAGCTCTCCTAGCAGTGCTTTACTCTAAATAATATGATCAATAACGTATGGGTCATGGTATATGTTATACCGGCTGTGTACCAACGGGAGCTGTGTTTTGCAATTTGAAAAGGGTTCGAATCCCTGCACTAATACCCTTTATCGATGTATTTGCTCTCAACTGATGAAATACAAACTGGTAAATCGCTGCAATGCTGCTTTCAGTTGGACAAAGGCATCATCTAAATAATGGTTAATAATTAATAATATTCACTCTAGAATCTTGTCCATCCATTTCAAACTGCTTGTTTTAGGTTTCTTTTCAACTCTGTATTGCAACCAATTGCAGCTTGCCTCGATTTGCTTTAAATATCAGGCTTTGTAGACTAACAAGCTGAAAGCGGTTTCCGTAGAGAACTTTAAACCTTTTGGATCGGGTCTGAATGGAGAAAGGACCTTTCGAGAGGAGCAAGGCCTCCTCTGAGGCCAGGACACAAAGAGGAGTATTACCATGGCAGCGTCCCAGTGTTTGAAGGCTCTGTAACTGGCCTGATCTTAGTGTGACCCTCTCTTCCCTCTGCCTACTCCCCACCTCGCTGTGAGTCATAGGTTGTCAAAGCCCAGAGTCCCTCAGCTCATTTGTTGATGGTGCATGACCATGTCTATGAGGGTGCATCTCCCAGTGAAGGAGAACTGGTGGCAGTAAGTAAAGGGAGGGGGGGGAGAGAGAGAGAAAGGGAGAGAGAAGGAGAGAGAGAGAGCGTGCGTGTGTGTAAGAGGGATAGGAACAAGTCTTGATTAGCCTGCTGGAGTAATAACTCATGCCCGAGTGTTCATTTACAGTGATATGTGTTGAAGAAAAGTTACAAGATGAAACTGCACATTCCTGATCTGGAGAGATGCTTTATTTTTCAGAAGTTAGTTATGCACTGCTTGTTTTTCCCAATAAGCCAGACAATACAAAGAAGCTATCACTTGTCATATTTTCTTTCCCGTTTTTTTGTAACAATTCTTTGAAGCTGTCAACAGCCTGCTGCTAAATCTTGTTATGGACCACCTGCTCCATCTGCTTTATAGTTTATTGTAATATTTCTGGAACATATTAGAAATTCACCATACAAATGCACTCACTTTTAATTCCCATTTGTATGTTGATGCCTGACATAAGTATGAATTAAACAAGAAGTACAAGTTTTATTTTAAGAGCGAGCGAAAATACAAGAGTCAGTAAGTGGAGGAGACGCATGACCTTGCCGCAGTTAACCCGTGGCATCGTTCAGCATGGTTCGACAAGCTGGTTAGGCTGTGCAGACGTTGGCTTTCTAGGTTTTTATTATTTAGCTTATGCCATTTCATGAAGAAACTACGCTGCATTTAGGGATTTGCCCATTTATACAACTGAGAAATGTTGACTGTGCTAATTCAGAATAAGTACCTTGAACAAGGGTACAACATTAAGAGCAGGGGATCAAGCCCAGGTCCTTCAGCAGCACTTAAACTACCCCACCTGTTACCCACATGAAGGCTCACTCTGTTTCACCATAGCCATGGGTGCAGCAGGTGGCACAGCGCTTTAGGACACAGCCTGCTGTCCTGGGCACAGCAAGCTGTCCTCCAAGAAAGAGCAACTAGAAGTACCTTGAACAATAACTTTAGCTGGGATTGCTCAGTTCTTCTCCAGTTTACCTGGATCAACTAAAAAAAGAAATGAATAATCATCTAACGCTGTTATTATCCATTTTTCTTAGCCACTCTTTGTTTAACTATGCTTCGGTTCACCATGCCATTCCTTAACTATGCTCACTAGCACCAATGTCAGCACCCCTGGCCTGTTGAGTGAGCAGTAAAGAGTTGGATTTACACGGACGAAAAACACATCGCTTCAAAGTGATGCTGAAGTACGCTCAGCCCAAACCGCTCTTAAAAACTGTGAAATTCCAGTCGCTTTACCCCAGCTGCAGCTTCGGCGCAGAACGGGTGTCTGGTTGCACACCGTCGAGAGCCCATACATATGCTGCTGCTGTATGTGCTTTTTATTTGCCGCGCTGCATATTGGAACCTGAAACGGAAGAAGGTGCTCAAGCATCATCTTTAACAGTTAAGATATTAATGCTGCTTTGCTGAACTGGAGACAATGAGATGCTTCTGTGGCCAGCAGCGTCCTCAGTCTACTGCCTGTCAGCAGGGATCGCGCCGCCGTTCCATGATTGCTGCTCTTTTAAAGTTCTGCTCGCGCGCATTCTCTTCACTTTTGTATGTGAATATATTTACATATTTAAGTATAGCTTTTTCTGTCTTTGAAGTATATATTTTAAGCATGTCTCTCGAGCACCCTGCTTCCCTCACACCGGCTGTACCGTGGGAGCTAAGAGCATAAGCTGCAAAAGCTGGGGAATGTCCTCTAGTTGTGATTTATTCTGCGTCCCGTTTCTTGTTGCCAGTCGGCTTCTCGGAAGTTTTAGTAAATATCTACATATTTCCATCAGCTGAGGAAGCCAGTCACAGCGGCTTAAAAATAATTGACAACTTGTTCCCAACAGCTGTCTGGTGGAATTAGATTCTTCCCCATGCCACTCTTCCACGTGTGCTGGTGTGATGGTACCGAGAAGCTGACTTCTGCAGACATCTGCTCCCTGTCACCGGCGGAGATCCGCGACAGGGGGAGGAGTTCACACCCCGCGCTTTGCTGTCATTCAGATCCCTCCCCAGGCAGCAATTGGACGGTTGGACCCGTCAGTCATCAGCCCAACCACCCTCCGCCCCGCGCACCCCACCTGGCTTGGCCCTCTTTACGCCATCCTGCACCTCCAGAAGACACGTTGACTCTTCTTTTGGGCCCGAAGGCAAAATGTCAGAGGGTTCGAACGGTTAACAAAAGCGACGCGTCTCTGTCGCTCGCTAATTGAAACCCAATGAGCTGTGAAAGGGCCTTTGAAATGTCCCAGTCAAAAAGGGACGGTGCTGCAGTGAAGCTGAAACCAGCGTGTATAATTTAATTTTGGCATTTCTCTCTGTTATTATATATCCATTACAACCAATTGTGGCGTGAGATGGATATCAAGTGGCAGCTTTGAAAAATCTTTGTGACAAGCAGACTGCAGAGCTTTCTAATGAGCTTTCAGCTGACCCACGGCAGACAAACGGCAGAGTCGCTCTCATCCTTCTGCAAATAACCGCCGAGCTGTTTATTAGCGCCGTGCAAAACTCACTAAATATCAGCTTGCTCACCTCCATGGGCTTTGAAGTATGCACGGTTCGGGATGTTCGCATTTTGCTAAAATAGAGACAGCAGCAGAACCTGTACGTGAGCAGTGTGTCACTGTGCGGCAAATCACCTTATAAGTATTGCGGTTGACATACAAATTCCCTAAAAGACATGCAAAACTGTGCAGTAGCTCTGCTCCAGCTCTGGCCGTTTCCTGGGCACCTGCAAACTTCATCAACGTGATGGACTTAGGATTTCACTGTGGCAGGACTTCAGTCCAATGATTGATGAGCACTTGCAGAATGCAGTAACTTGACTTAAGGAGTGAATTAATACCAATTCCCAGGCTCCACATCTTGCAAACAAAGCCGGGACTGGACTTCTGCTCATAAGTCGACCTTTTGTAAATGTAGAGTCTCTTCTGTCACCAAGTCACAATGAATAAAAGCTTAACAATTCATTTCCCTGTTTCTTCATGTGGAAAATTTGCTGCAGAAATCTCAGATACGGATACGATGAACACGAGATTATTTGCAAGATGTTATATTTCAACATCTTTATTTTCAAAAGGCAGTAAAATTTTAAATAACAAAAAATAAAAATACGATCTACACAAACCCCCATTCGGAGCCAGTTGTTGACCTATTCGTCTCATAAACGCGACCGACATTCTTTGTCGTGCGAATGATCGACAGCACTCGGAAGCACCGGACATGAACACTGTGGAATAGGATTGACTCAAGGCTGCCCCACACTCCTATTCTGTCCGAGTACATTTTACCGTCCATTAATGGTTGAGCGTGTAAGTGCAGGTTATCTTTGCTCGGCACAGATGTAAATTTATGAGAGGAAAATAAATAACAAATGAGCCAGGTAGCCCCACCGTCTTTGAACGTTTGTGACTTGGTCATTTGTAACATGAAGCTGATGTGCATGTTATGCTGCATAGGTAAGATTTTCACTTCCTTTAGATGTCACCTAAGAGGAGAATCACACAAAGGCAACAGTGGCAGAAAGCCCTTAAGCTGCAGATCTAAAAATAAAATGTTCTTATTTGTATTAAGCCTCAGCTCATCAGATACATGGTTAACAGCCAAATGTACCAGTTAAACTCAGATTCTAACTGGCTGCCAGCTGGTCCTTCTTGCTTTGGTTTGAATATGTGGGTGTTTAAAAGTGGCTTAGTAACCTCAAAATGGCTAAAAATACATATACATGTTAAATGCTGCATAATTGTAGGAGTATGCACACAGTTTGACAAAGAGAGCCTCTGAATTGCTTACAGTTTCAGTTATTTTCCTGTTTCTAGTGAACAGGCAAGTACCCCCAGTGTGCAGGAAAGAGCGACTGCATGCGATGTGAGCTGATAATGTACAGTATCTAAGTGCTGAATGGAAATAACATCTGCTTCCCTGCAGCTGTTTCAGCGGTCCGAGCATCAATTGCAGGTCACTCACACCAGGTGGTTGTTAGATCAAATAATACCTGAAGGCACAGCTGTCCGGTTGGAAAATATGTGTAATAAATATTGTGCATAACGTGTCCTGTAAAGTGCTAAAAGAAATAATTCCAAAACTCCCGCAGTGACACCATACAGAAAAACGAGTGAATGTGCTGTCACCGAGTGCGATGTGTTTAAATAGTGTTTATTTGCTAGAAATAACTTGTAGGCTCCCACATTTGGCAGAGTTTGGCACAGGTAAAGATTAAGAACAGTACATGCAGTATATCATCCTTCTCAGAACAAACTAAGGTTGAGAAGCCAAACAGCAGAAATGCTTGCCCAGAGCTATTGTACTTTTAATGAAGACACTTTAAACACGTAATTCACAGTGCGACGGGATGGAAAATCTTCCAGAGTCAAATTTTGGAGAAATATGTCAGGGAATGGGGTGGTGCAATGGGGTGAGCTGGTGCCTCACAATAGTAGCTCCTGCGCTACCTGCCTGATGTGGGTTTCAAGCCCAGCTCAGGAGTAGGTAGGTGTGTGTGTGGAGTTCACATGTTCTCCTCTGTTCCCTCTTGCCTTGAAAATCACATCAGTGTTTGCCCAGGAATCATACATGACTCAGTGGTACTTTCCAATTCCATATCATATTAACAAAATCTATTAGCATGTTGGTAAGGATGCATGCTAACAGTGCAACAAATAACTGTTGAGTGTTTGTATGACTTACAGAAAGCCACGAAAAGAGCATTGCCCTGTTCCTGAACTGTACAAGAACCCTGCATTGAATGAAGATCAGACTCGGGAAGCTGTCTTATGTTTGTGTGACTGTTGTCTGCGACTTTCTGTTAGTATTATTTTAGATAATACGCTAATTTCACCACCTGCTCTCGACGGCTCATGAGTCGCACCGTGGCAGAAGCAGAGCAGCCGCCCGCTCCGCCGCTCCCGAGAGGATGGGCCAGTTTTGTTCGCTCTACATCTGAAGATCCTCCTTGCCGTGTGCGCGTTTGCACTTGAACCCGTCTTCCCAGGGCCTGGAGATTAAACGGGACTTTGATTCCAGGCCTCCGTTACCTTCCCAGGTGAGGGAGAGCAGCTGTGGGAGACGCCCATTTGATCCTTCCTCTTCAGTAGTGGGAGATCCGGCAACGGGCCTCTGTTCAAGGCGGAACTCTGCCAGGGACTTTGAAGCCGGCACAGAACTTTATCAAAGCCAGGTGTGCAGAGAGAGGCAGTGCGCACTTTGCATTACACAATCCCCTCGATGACTTGACAGGTTTTGATAACTCCTGTATGTTCATATGAAAACGAATTCGGAAGGATCTAATTGGCAACAGGTAGTATTGACCTTAAGTTACCATGGACACCGTACCGCATCCTCAACAATTATTCCACAACTAAGATGCCTAGGTAATATTTTCATTATTTTTTTTTGAGAATTATTAAGAGCGTTACGAGGTTCTGCAGAATTAGACGTGCAGAAGGTCAGCTTCATTCCTCTTTATCACATGAGAGAAGCAGGACCTTCAGCTAATTCCAGTTTAGTCCTCATGAGAATGCACGCTGTTTCCCATCCATTCATCTATTGTCAAAAACCTCTTGCCCAATGCCGGGTCACGGTGATCTGGAATTTATCCGGAAAGCACAGCAGGGCACACTGTGATGCCAGTCCATCACACACACACACACACACACACACACACACACACACACACACACACAGAGTCACTCGCACATAAAAGGTAGATTTAGAGTCACCATTTTATCTGAAAAACACGTCCTTGGACTGTAGGAGGAAGCCAGAGCACTCAGAGAAAACCTTCACGAACATGGAGGGGGTATGCAAAATCCATACATAATGAGTTGGGTTGAAATCCATATTCAGATACACAGCCCAGGAGCTGCGAGGCACCAGTGCTACGCACAATGCCACCGCAGCGGTCTTCCAACCGTGCAAAATATTGGCCTCACCCTTACAGCATCAAGCAAAGTCTCCATTTAAAGGAAATCGACCGAGTGGAAAGAAGGACCCGATTTAACAGGTGACTGCAGGAGCCACATCTAGGACAACAGAACAAATGTGATTCTTAAAGTGATTCCCCAGGATCCCTAGTGCGGCTATTTCGTCAAGAAGCCTGACTGAAAATGGGTTGCTGTTAAGTTGTAACAAAACCTGAATATATTTTTAAAACATCTTAAAGAGCATCTGAACCCCTGTAGGACTTCTGGAATCCCAGTGGGCCGAATCGCGCATTCCTGTTTTATGACCAGGAAAAGTGAGTAACGCGCGAGTGCCATGGGACAAAATGGATGTCTCGTGCACAGATTCACCTTCACGGAAGCTCGCGCCTTATTACCAGATGCAAAGTGCTTCCTGCCCCGGGGTGGCAGAAGGGGAGAGGAGAAGGGGCATGGAAGCAAGGAGGAATGTCCTACAATAACTTGCTTTTCTTCAGCAGGGTTTTCTCGCCGCTGCAATTCAAGAGCAGTGCATCTACCGAGGAGTGGGACTCAAACCTGAAGCCACAGCTTCAACCACTACACCACCTGCTGGTCCCAGGTTGTCACTTTAATGAAAGAAAAACAGTATATTTTTCTGCTACAGCCTGTAGCTGGCAGATGAATCACTCCTGTGTCATCATATTTTATTACAACTGTAAATGTTAAGCACATCATCATCAAATTGTTTGTCATAGCAACAATTTTTTATGGATCGCATAGAGACAAATTAAATACTATGACAAAATACTTAATTGGGACAAATTTAATGTATGAATCTTTATTTTGTTCACTTTTTCCTTTAAAGTAATGCAACATGCTATTTTTACTTTAGTCCACTTTAGTTCTGCATTCTTTTAATTACGGTATTGCTCTAGTTTTTATGCCGTTGCTCAACGGAATCACAACGGTGTCTAAAAAGACTAAGGTCTCCGCTGTAATCTCATTTTATTTCTAAAATGCAAAGTAGTAAAATGAAATCGGTCGGTGTTTTTGTGAGGAAGGCATCTAGCATGTCTTCAGTACCTCAGCTGCCGAAGTCTCGGGTTAAGTCTTCAGCCCGCACCTAGAGTTGCTGAATTTCATAGTGTCAAAGACAAGTGTTTGTCACAGCTCCCGTACAGTGAGAGATGCACCGCTTCTCAGGAAGCTCTCCTCTCAGGGACACATGTCACACAGCGTGCAAAACAGTCATTGGCCACCGTGGGTGTGAACCGGTGGGTGACGCGGTCTCTGAGTCGACAATATTGGGCAGGTGACAGAGAAGCCGAGGTGCTGATGGCCTGTCCGGAGTATGAGGGAGAGCAGGGAAATAACTCATAATTCATGAGACAGGTGCTTTGCGCTGGATGCTGTATTGACAGCTGGCACTGCTTTCCAAAGCGGCAAGGTTTACCTGCCTACAATTATTTATGCATTTATACAGCCTCTTAATTGTCAGTACAGCAACTCAGGGTTAGATGCTTGAGGTGGGTTTCAATCCCAGGTCCTTTGGGTCCAAAGACAGCAGCAACAAGCACTGCTGTTCTGCTACCCCTACGTCCTTTTGCTTGATAAGATGGAGGCCTTGTGAAATAAAATGCTATGCACAGAGATTCTAGGCTCAGCGGTGTCTGAAGAGAGGCCCCCCTATGTTCCCCTGTAGTCTGTGCCATGCCAGTATCATCGGCAAGGAAAAGGATCGCAGCCCGCATTTGCGCAGTTTCCTCAGTGGAAGGTTAAGGAAAAAAAAAAAGCTTGGTGCAAAGCACTTGCATGCAAGTGAGACTGAAATCGTCTCCGAAAAGAAACTCCAGGAGAAAAACAACGCAGGATTACGCCTGAAAATGGAAAGGAATTTCAACAAAAGACAAATGATGAAATTTTAATACCAGTACATCTCTAATTTGGCAAAATTATAACATTGTGTGTTTAATTCTGAATGGGCCTAAATAAATCCTTTTGTTGGATTATTGGGAAAGGGCTTAATGGTTTTATTGTAGGAGCATTTACACACCATACATGTTGTGTATCCTACATGCACAGGTTTTCACTTTACAAATCATGTCAGCCACATTAATTGCCCAGTTTAATAAAAGCAATAACTATTATTATAAATTACTACAGTTTGTCAAAGGTGAATAACTTGTGTGAAATGCATTTGCGAACTAAGACCACGTTTAAAATCTCTTTGTATTTCTGTAATGAGATTTTATTTTAAACCCTTTCGTGAAATAGGCCTATTCTGCAAGCAAATTTGAGGCACATCTGATACAATTAGGATCTATAAATAAACTTTCACTAGCACTTGCCAAGTATTTAAATCCCCTTGCAGCCCCCTCCTCTCCTCTCCTCTCCTCTCCTCTCCTCTCCTCTCCCTGTCTCCCTGCCCCACACACACACACACACACACACACACACACACACACACTCAAACAGTGCAATCACACCAATTTCAGTGGCTATTTTCTGCCTTTGATGATGATTCAAGTCTCGGAGCGTTTGCAGTCCTGTTAAGCCAGGCCAAAAATACCGGCTGGCAGCGGTCGTCTCCGCACCCGAGCATATGCAGCTCAGCCGGCCTGCCGTGACCGGCCCGCCCCACCGTGCGCCCGGCACCCACCTCGTCATCTTAAACGCAGAGCTGGCGCAAGCACCCCCGCAGCAGCGAAACTGCCCCCCTCAACCCTCCCACAGGGGCAAACCGTGAGCCTGGGCTTGCATTTGAACCTGCATGTCCAGAGCCAATGCCAGCAGCTAACACCAGGCCATTTACAGCATTGTTGCTGCATTAAAATCCCCGTTCCTGCAATATCTGCCCTCTGTTGACTTTGAATGGTTCTCAGACAGGAGCAGTTAAACCACGTGAAATTATTTGCGTTCGCGTTCATGGCAATACAGTCACGCGTCGTGTTCACCTTCAGCTGTCTGACCAGCTCCCGCTCTGAAGGAGAGAAATCTGAGCCACTCATTCACAGTCCCGAGTCCTGGCTCTGTCTCACACACGGCAGCAGGTTGCACAGCAGGACATGAGATCTGAATTGTCAGAAGGGGCTCCTCCCCAGTACCCTTGAGGCTAAACTGAACTGCTCCATTTCAATACCTACCTGTATAGGTGCCTGAAATTGCAAACCCGTCCACACGAAAGCATTTCGCGGGCGACGAATTAGCGGGAAAAAATAGCTTAAGCAGAATTCCATTAAGGACCACGGAAGCCGCCGACCGCGATTATCAGTATGAGCTGTTTTACATAATGATGCTCCACGCTTAGGATCTGTGTGATATCCTTCGCCGCCAGAACAGAAAAAAAAAAAAAAACGTACCGGAGAAAAGCACGACTCCAGCCACAGGTTCTCGGCTTCTAATTGCTGAAATTGTTTCGCTAAAGGAGGAGCTGTCATTCTGGAAAGGAACTACAGTATAAGGGAGCTGTCAGATCATCGTCAGCTGCGTCAGATGTTCTCTGCAGGAAAAACTTCTAAAGAATGTGACGTTTCAGCAAGATCGGTGTACAGGTTTTTATCAGTGTTTCAGTACATTTTCAGCAAGTCTGGCTAATATAGGTAAACAATACGTATATTTTATATATATAATATGTATATATTATATATATGTACACAGAGTGTGCTGATACAGTAGTCATCTTAGTATTGGAGAATGAGGATGAATGACAGGTGGAAGCAAGGAGAATGGAAGTGCTACCTGATCAAAGCGGCTGGCTGATGAGATACAGCCAGATGTTTTTTCATAAGCAGACATCTGTGGTTGGAAGTTCTTCTGTACAGGATGAGGGAGAGAAGTGGTGTTGTTCAAAACACATCAGCACAGAGCTACAGCAGGACTGCATTCAAGGGGAGACTTTAAGGTTGGCCTTCATAAGCATCTGCTCAGACATGTGTTCAGCCCATAAAACACGCATTATGGTCTCTACATTTTTTTTGTTTGTTTTTTCCTCATGGTCTGGTGCGGGCTTTCCAAAACATCCTCCGGGTTCACGGTTTCAGGCGGAAAAACCTTTTTCTGATGCTGAGAGGGCTACGCCGTTTAAGGCACGTTTGCATCCAAGCACTTGTTTAGATATTTGAACGACCCCAACTTATGATTTAAAAGACCGTGATTTATTATACAGTGCAGCTTGTGATTGTGTCAGCATTTTATGTTCCTGCTGAAACGTTGCTAAACGTTCAGACTGTGCTCCGAGTGGAGATAATGCGGAAGCGGTGCTTTCACCCAAGGTGAATATCAATTGTTCACCTTGAGTCGCCCAATGAGCAGCATCTCCCATGCGCTTTCATGGCTGGAATATAATTAGCTCCAACTGTCCCTAAAAGGACAGAGTGGACACATGTTTCCCGCTGGGATGTTCAAACAAGCCTTTTCATGCACCATCCTTTGTAATAAACTTATCACTCTTGGAAGCGTTTCATCTGGTATCTGGTTCTTCGCAACAATGGCAATAATGACTGCAAAACTACTGTAAAATATGACTACTCTTGTATTATTAAAAACACCCCACATTATAACCGAACACCAATTAAACGGAATAGGCCAGATAATAAACACCGCATCAGTATTAATAAACTGCGATCGTTCCTGTTAATCCCGATTCTATAATTCTAAACTCCTGGTTTAAATCACGACTGCAGAGAACTGAATTCATTGGAAGGTCATCTGTGGACCACCGTGCTTTTGCCACCATTACAGTCCTCAGCCGTAGGGGATCGTTTTTATATCTTCTGATGGACGAGTATAATTGAAATTAACGCCTCTCCTCCGACGGACAGGAAGACTCTACAGCCTGAACTTGGAGTCACTTACAATGGCTGCCAACCCTGACACATCTATTAGACCTGAGAAGACACCAAAAAGCAGGTAGCTAATTTACTCTGCTGAGTGTCGTATGGCACTGTGATTTAGGGACTCACAAAAACCTTGGGCTACGCTGCAAAACAACTTGAAGATGATTGAGAGTCAATGCGTTTATTAACTGAAATGATACAACCAAAAAGCCCACGGGCAGACAACCAATAACCCGGTAATGTGTTATTACTGCACAGGGGTGTAAACAAAGATGCAAATAGACACTGCACTGTGGAAATTGGGCCATTTGGCCCAAGTGCCAGAGAATGAGGAACTGTCACACGAGTTTGACAATCGGCCGATAACCACAGTCGTGGTGATGGTCACGTTGCGGAGCGGGAGAAGGAGGGACAACTCCTCTGGCCAACCAGCAGTGACTGCGATACAGTGTTTATACACCTTCTTTATCTTTATCTCAGCATAAGGTCTCTTTGCAAAACATCCTATGGGTCTGGCACAATCTAAAGGGCTTCTCATTGAAAACATCTGCTTAGCTTCAGTAGACCCTCTGAAATCCAGTGTTCTGAAGAGCATCCTGTTCACAGCAAGAGATTCCCATCCCTTTCAGACAGGCGTGATGTAAAGGAGCTTGTCGCTGTAAACATTTTTCTCTTTCTTTCTTTTCCATTTGCAGCCAAGTTAACTGTCAGGGCTGGAAACACACAAAAGATGTATTCAGCTGAAGAGCAGAGGAAGCCACTGAGTATACTAGCAGAAGGTCAGTATATCTCTGTCACTGCCTTGGAAATGACCTCCACTTCTGAGGGGTGTCTGCAGAAACATGATTTTTGTGGACAAGTTTGACTCACACAAAGGTCTGCTCATGACATGAGGCGTAAATGTTAAGGATTGCAAGTAGTATCACAGTTTGAGCTACCGCATGCAGCTGAAGGATATGGGTTTGAACCCCGCAGCCACTGTACTGCCTCTAGGCAAGGTGTTTGCCACAAATTGCAAAAATAAACATTATTCAGCTGTGTAAATGGGCAAATATTATACTGTAAGTAGCTCAGTATAGTGCAAGTAACACTGCATGCTGCCTAGGACAAGCTACCCGAATAAATGTAATAGTTTGAAAAAAGTAAGGTCTGCCCCGATCTTATCCCTACCCAACTACTGGCTCTGGCTAATGTTCTATTCCCATAAGAATCAAATATGTTTGCAGTTATCCTAAAGGAGCATGTGTGACCTTTTATTCACAAGCAAACACTGTGCAAATGCTAAAGGCAGAACATGTTTTGCATATTTTACACAAGGGCAGTCAATAAAATATGGCAGAAAATAATATTTTGCCCCTTCCCTAAAATAACTGTCCTTATTCCTTTTTATGTAGACCCTGCAGTGACTGCAGACAGACAGCATCAACTTTTTTTCCCCACACTGAGGTCTTTTTGCTTTGCAGTTTGTGAGAAACACAAGTCACGAAATACAGTCCTCTGGAAAGCTGAAAGTTCCCATGTCTTGTTAGACCGACATTTCTTGTTGACTAAAGACAGAAGTGCCCTTTTCTGAGGAGGAAACACAACGCTCCACGTCTTACTCGAGGATTTTACAGCTGTTATGCGTGTGACTGGAATTTTGCCCCGGGGTTGAACTCGGTTCCCGAGCTTTGCATGTTTGGTCTTAACTTGGAACTGTACTTTTAAGTAAATGTTATGTTTTCAAATGACTAAATTCAGCACGAAGGCCAAACCACAACATAATTTTAAATTTATCCTTCACAAGACATCGCTCTGTAACAGAAAAGAATGTGGGTCACTTTAAGATTTTACTTTGGTGGTGTATATGAATATTGTAGAGGCCATGTAAAATGGATCAATGTCAGCTATTTGGAGGGAATGGACAGCCTTAAACTAATGCATTGTGGGAACAGCAACATCCTTCCTGAACATTCTGGTAGAGCCCTGTAATCCAGTGTGAAATCTAAAAGGAATAAAGAATCAGTATACTGTACTATTTTTGGTAAATACATCTACAGGTTATATTTAAGCTGTCAGGGAAAAAATGATGAGACTTTGCCTGCCAGTTTCAAAACTACAAAGGAACAGTAGCTAACTTACCAAAAGGAAGGTCTTACTGGCTTTTGGGGATATAAACCTGCAACCTATTGATCTGTCAGCTCCAGGAAAAAATCCAGCATTACAAGCAAATGAAATGTTGAACAATGTGTTGCATTACTGTGCTTGAACAAGAGCGTTTGCTAAGCAAATCGGTCATAAAAACGTGATAAACTTTAGGGTCCAGAGGTGTTCCTGTGAAAACTTTCTTCAAAAGCTCTCAGAAGCTCTCAGAGTTGTGCGCGACTCCCTGAATTCGACCCTGGTTTGACATGGCTTTTGTGCTCCCTGTCACCATTTTCCTTTTTTTCCCCCAACACAGATGGATTTAGAACTCGGCAACTCTTTTATGCTCCTCCTCTATCCAAACCATCATAGGTAAACTCAAAACAGTTCACCACAATGAGATTGATTTGACCCCACACTGAACCAGTCTGATCTCGGTAAATGGCCAAACCGGTTTCAGTGGAGAATATCTTGAAGTACACTATGGCACAGTGGGTACCTGTGGTGCCTCACACATTCTATAGCCTAAAGTATTTGGACACCTGACCGTTGCACCCATATGTGCTTGTTGAACATCCCATTCCAAACCCATGGTCATTCATATGGAGTTGCTCCACAAATTAATATGGAGTCCCCCCCCCCCCTTTGCTGGCAAAACAGCGCACACTCTTCTAAGAAAGGTTTCCACCAGATTTTGGGAATTTGTGTCATATTGTGTTCAACCACAATAGCATCAGTGAGGTCTGGTGAGAAGGCCTGGCTTGCAGTCGGCATTTCAATTTGCCCAAAGGTGTTCGGTGAGGTTGAGGTCAGGGCTCTGTGTAGCCACTCAAGTTCTTCTACACCAACCTGTGCAAACCATGTGTTCATGGAGCTCGCTTTGTGCACAGGGGCACAGTCATGCTGGAGCAGGAAAGGAGCTTCTTCCCCAAGCTGTGGCGACAGCTCTGGACGCACACAATTGTCTACAATGTGTTTGCATGCTGCATGGGTGCGGCTGAAACAGCTCAGTCATTAGAAGGGGGGTCCACATACTTTTGGCCATACAGTCTAGCTTTTCGGCTGTAAGATACAAAACAACTCTGAATCCAGCTCAGTCTGTTTGGACTTTGCATGTTCTTTCAAACACATGTTTCAAGTGAATGGGTGACTTATGTCTACTTGTGTGTGTGTGTGTGTGTGTGTGTGTGTGTGTGTGTGTGTGTGTGTTAGATTGTTCAGCTATGTGAGTGAATAATTAGGTATCTTATATAGTCTATTTAGTACAACTGTAAATTGCTGTGGACTACAATGTCAACTAAATAGGGGTTATAATAATAATAATAATAATAATAATAATAATAATAATAATAATAATAATAATAATGAAAGGATTTTGAGCGACCAAATAGAAGCTCTGTATACACTTGCAGGACAACAAGAAAAATCTTATGGTCTATGCATGATCCCTGTCAGGACAATGTTCAGGATGTCTTCCTCTTGCAAGTCATAAGAAAAGGAGCGGTATCTCTTTCTGAAACTTTCTCTATTTCCCCAAGTTAGCAGAAGGTTGACCCAGTACAACCTTTAAACAGGAAATCAACTCTCGCCATCTACGGTCGCGCTCGGATGCTTTGGAACCAACAACCTCTAGGTTACCACACTATCCGATTCCCAGTGCGACTGCAGCAATTAGTGCAGCGTAAGAAGGAAGAAGTAAAAGGTCAGGAGGTTGTGGGGTCACGATAGAAGCGCAGTTTCCACACCAGTTAAGAGCAAGTGCAACTGTAATGACAGCCTCAGCGAGCAGATCTGCACACTGCGCAAACAACCTCGACCGACCTATATACTTCAAAGCATGTTTTAGAAATCTGTAGCTCTCAGCGACGTGTCACAATATTATTATTCAGTATGGCGTTTGTTTTCTGCATCTAATTTGGTTTTTTATTTATTTTTTTTGCTGTTTGGTTTCTGACACAGGATGCATTTTAGTGTTTGTTTTCTGTGTGATTCCCTCTCGGTCACAGTGTACAGACATGCCCTGCTGTTTCCTGTCTGCGTCCCACATATAATTAATATTACCCGGCCGTTCCCGATTCATTTCAATACATTTAAGCCTTGCGTACAGCACAAATGCATTAGCAAAGCCAATTTTTTACGTCTCAGCAGTATCCTGCTGCATGTTTTTGTTTCGAAACAATATGAGGCTTCAGGCAGAAAGAAAGGATTCGGAGAGCACAGCACAGCAGTCAGCCGTGGCTCAAAAAGTGGTTTGTGGCGAAGGGAAAAGCAGTTCTAATGACCTTAAAAATCTGACTGCTGTTTTCTGACATAATTCTCATATAATATCTTCGATTTCAGAAGGATCAATATTAACAGAAACAAAGCAGTCGGGTAATAAAGGCAGTCCTCAAGATTCCTTAAGAATAGCATAAACTCTCACACAATAGATATATTTTTAAATGTGTTATAATATCTCATCTTTATTTTGAATGCGAAAGGCATTTTTCTCACAGGTAAAAGCATATGCATACTGATTTTCTTGTAATTTATTCAGAGGTACATGTAAATATAACACAATATGTTTGGCATACAATTCATTCTGACAAATATTGCTCTATGTACAATCCCCCCCCCACCCCCGTGTGGGAGGGAGAGCGGCTGGCGGGAGGGTGTACAGACTGCATGCGTGGGGCTGCCAGGGGCCGCTTGGCCAGCAGGGGCGGATCTGACAGCAGGCTGTGCCAGCTTGGCATCCCAGGGCTCTGATGCCCACTGCCAGGGCAGCTTCCCTTTCCCCACCCCCCGCTTCCCCTAAACTCACCCCCCCGCCACCCTTCCTGAGCCACAGGGGGCGAAAAAAGAGAACAAACAGAACAATAACCACAGCGCTTGACATTTCGCTGCTCCGAATGTGGTGTTGAGCCGGGGAGAGGACACGCCGACTGGGCTACTGGCCGTTTAAATACAGCAGCAGGAGGCCGCCGCTCCAAAGGGGGAGCATAGAAATAGCTACCGTTGGTAATAGCAGCAGTTTCCCTTATGGTTCACAAGACAAATCGGGGTTATCGGGGTTATGTGCTTGCTGAGTTAACACCCAGCACAAATGCTTGTTTGTAGCAACTAAACATAGGGCTATGTTGAAAACTGCATTTTCAGATTGTGGAAGTTATGAAAAATGGTTAAACGACCCACTTCCCAGCACTAGGTGAAAGACTTTGAACATTACAGACTGAGTACAGGGGAATCTCCATATGGGCTCACCCAAGGACAGCTGTTTGCATGTATTACTCATATTAAACGTGTCTTGCCATGGTCCAGCTTCATGTCCTGCATAACAAAAGACTTGGGGTTCACTCCGAGAAGGTGCATCCAGAGGATGCAGAAGCTCTGATGAAAGTTTATGAACAAAAGCACTGGAGCTGGCCGGTGAGCACCACAGCATCAACGATGTCTATCTGCTTGAGTCTCCTCCTCCTCCTGTTCCTCCTGTTCCTTTTCCTCCTTTTGCTCCTTATTTGATACCTTGAGAACTGATGAACTGTATTAAACAGAGAGGAGTAGTGCACAACCCCACAGCTAGACTTCAGCACATCCTTGGACATTCTGCTCCTGACCAACAGCAAACCGCGATTAAAGATGGGGCCTCGAATTAGTTCTGCCCTGGAAACGTCTTCTTTTCATCCTTAGGGCAAGTAAACTTCATACACACACGAGACCTGTGATGCTTGCACATATAAAGCGCTGCATTTTAAAAAGCCATGTATTGATTTGTTGGGTCTAGTAGGGCACAGAAAAGGGCAACAGGTGTTTTTCCAAATGGGGAAGAAACAGCATTAAATATGTCCCACCTGCGGCCTGGCTCCATGTTTGCGAAACCTGACCAATAAAGATCCCCGAGAAGGGTGGGGGTTGCTGTCTGTAAATATCAAGGACCGACATGAGTATAACTGCTCCATGAACTTACAAAATGTTTTACACTGTGTAAGAAACCCACCATAAACTTAACTGCTTATGTGCATATAGTTCCATGAGTAGAAGGCCTGGGTAGGAGAAGTATAAGCTAACAGGGTTAGCTACTCCTATACCCTTAACCTCAGCCCTAACCATAAGCTAGCGGTAATAAAAACATATTACATAACTTCTGCTCTGTCTTCTTTATCAAGTGCAGCAGAGGGTGAAGCACTTCTGAAATTGCGTTCTGGTTCCTGGTTCACATCCCAAGAGAAAGAACAATAACAGGCAGTGTTTGAAAGGTGAAATAGAATGTGGGAAGGTGCTATATAAGGTCCAATAATAAATAAACCGATTCCCAGTTTTAGTATATTCAAACTCACAGAAACATCCTGCCGCATATAACTTGTACAAATGTACCAGGAAATTTGCATGCGGTGATGGGAAAAAAGAAAGTTCTCCCTTGTTCAAGCTCAAAAGAAAGTTTTTACATATTAGTGCATGAATAACAATTGTCTGGTCTACAGTTAGACAAATCTAGCCTCAGAAAACAGGCAACACATGACAGATTTCACTATGATATTATTTATTTGACAAAAAGTAATCCAAAAATCAGCTGTGTGTTAACACCCCGCTGAGAAGAAGAGACGTCGGCAATGAAGTCAGAGAAGTATTTGCTTCTGCTCAACAATCTGAGAACTGCTATAAGCACATTTCCAAACGATTTGAAATCCATCATTTGACACTGAGATGGAATATTTACAAATGAAGAACAATGAAGACAGTTGCCAGTCTTCCCAGGGGCGGGTTTCTCAACAAATCCACAACAAGGTCAGACCATAGAGAGCTGAGAAAAATCCCAAAGAACCCAAGAACTACAGCTACACATCTACAGGCCTCATTTAAGATGTTAATTGTTAAATGTTATAACTTGAAGAAAAAGCTCAACCAGTCTGGCTTTCTAAAAAGTTTATGCATGATCAAGCATGGTGGTCTTGGTGTGATGATTTGTGCTTGTTGTGTAGCCTCAGGATCCAGGCACCTTGGAATCATCATTTTGACCATGAACTCCTCTTTATACCTAAGCATTCTAGAGGCAGGTGTGAAGCCACCTCTCCCACAGCGAAAGCCCGACCAAATTTGATTTATGCAATCGATCCCAAGCACACCGACAAATGAAACAAGGTGTGAGAATGGTGAAGTCAAAGTCCAGACCTCAACTCCATGGAGATGCTGTGCAAAAACTAATGCAACAAACATCAATGAACTGAAACAACGCTGTAAAGGAGATTTGGCCAAAAATGATACCCAAACGATGTAAGAGACCGATAATGTCTTACAGAAAGGATTACTTCAAGTTATTGCTGACTAGGCGGTTTTACAAGCTGCCGAATCCTGATGTGTACTTAGTTTTCCACTAAAGGCCTCTGCATTTTTGCTTATTTTTTGTTAAATAAATAATATAGTGGAATCTGTTATGTTTTGTTTGTCACTTGAGGTTAGATTTACCTTCTTTATAGAACTTGATGTGGACCAGATGTTTATTTATTTGCTATACTGGAACTGTATATAAAACCACAGAATTGAAACAGGGCGTACATGAAATGTTTATGCTTATTATGTACAATTTGCAAATAGCATTATTATTCGTATATATTTTGTGAAAAACAGTGGCAGGCAAATATATGTATATGTGCATTTCTGATGTTTAACTGTTGCCAAAAAAGACTGTTTTTAAATGTAGTAATTGTTTCTTGTAAAACTGAACCTAACAGAGCTATTCAGTTAACAGTTTGCAATAGTTTCATTAGAGTCCGCCCGCGATTAGCAAAAATTTACTGGCAGGTCTTTCTGAGTTCATTAGAGAAGGTATTTTTAGCTGGAAGCAACAACACTTTTGTTTGCTGGAGCCAGTATCTTATTTGCATTTAACATGGTTTTTTATTGGTTTTTAATGTGTTTCCATTAAAAATGCATTAGCAAATATTTTATATCAACAAAAAATGTTCTACTTATTAGAGAACAACCATTATTTATTTATCAGGACTGTTATCTTTACTGACAGGATGTTTAGTGGGCTGCATCCCTGAGCCGGTACGGGAGAGGTTTAGACTCCCGCTCGGGTGCTAGGGATTGAACTTTGTGTGGGTCAAGACAACTGAATATGTCTGTAGCATGGAAAGAATGTTGAGGCGATGCTAAAGGATGTCTGCTACAGCGGTTAAGGAACTAAAGGAGTTGGCCAGGGGTCTCTGGGGATGAGTGAGGGATCATTGTCACTTTGATGAGCCATTGCAGATGAGCTGAGTTCATCAAAGACCCATCAGGCAGAAGGTGGACCTGTCTTGACAACCAGACACATGTGGGAGACTCATATAATCTATGTGAAAAGCTGTAAACATATCCTAGCCATTGCTTTTGTTGTTTTCTCAATTTTTGCCAATTTTTGCCAGTGCAGGGGTTCGGTGGTCCAGAGGTTATACCCGAAGTACCTCATGGAGCATGGAGCCCCCTGCCCATCACAAGGCAGTCACACGCTAACATACGCCAAAGGAAATTTAGAGTCACCAGTTCTTCTGAAACACATGTCTTTGGACTGTGTGAGGGAAAACAAAGCACCTGGAAGAAACACTGGGTGAAAACATGGCAAAACCTGCAAACTCCACACAGAATGTGGTGAATTCGAATCCATATTTAAATCCAAAAATCCGCCAACCCTACCTGCTGTTTCCTGCTGCTGCATCATTACCGTTGTCTTTAAAGTAACTGCCATAAGAACTGCTACAAAAGCACTAACAATATTCATATCAATTGTAGTTTCCATTAATATAGTCATTATAATAAAAGGTTGAAGTCTGACAAAATGTTGCACGTAATGTGTTTGAAACAAATTATGATAGGGCATTAAAATCACCCCACAAATTTATGTGGGCAAGATAAAAGAGACAGGATGGATAGTTCCAAATCGATGCTATCCAAGCATCCCTAAAAAAGAAAAGGAGACCCATAAATCACTGTTTCCATTATAGTACTTGTTTGCTGACATTTATCACAGCTTCATATTTCACTGCTCTTTAACCGAGAGTGACATTGGCCTGTGTTGCCAAGTCACTGCCGTGTGCGTAGTTCTGACTAGGCCTTCCTGCAGATTGCATGTTACCTTTTGGCCCACAAAAGTCGCTGCCAAACACACTTTAGAAAGTAGTTTAAGATTCCAAACCAGTTGTAAATTAACATTTTCAATTCATTCATACTTTTCTCAGAGTTTTACAGAGTTATCAGCCTTGGGTCCAGAGCTACTTCCTGATAATTATTATTTATTACAATGATACTTAATAATAATTATTTACCCATTTTTAAAGTGGAACTACAGCAGCAGCAGGGATTTACGCTCTAACCACTGCACCACCTGCTTCTCTTTGGCCGTGTAAGTTGTTTAAAATGTACACCATATGCTCTGTACATCACAAATGTACACAGAATATTAACATTTCTTTGTGTGGAACAGTTTCAGGCGGTTATTTATTGTAAAGATGAAGCAATTTTACAGACGGGACTGAACCAGGGTCCCGTTCAGGTTTTCCGCAGAAGACGCCTATCACCTCCTTTGCGTTGCACTGCAGGTGGCCCTGGGCTCCAGCATGCGCTTCTTTTTCCTATCCCCCCTGCCACTGTTGGAGTGCATTAACAAAGCTGTCATCCAAAGTGATGTATTTGTCAGGCTCCCAGAACTAGGTTCGAAGTCTTGGTCTCCTCCTCCTTACAGCAGGCCGGGGTTTCTCAAGCAGAGCAGCAGACACTTGTATCTGCTTCTTTAGTTTTTAATAAAAACCAAACTGTATAATACAGCAAGCAGTGTTCATGTTGCCAACATTGATAAAACATTTGCAGGAGATGTTAAGAACATCAGTTCAGTTTTATTTTTTTTACAGCAAAGTTGTCAGGTTTTTCAGGGAAAACACAAAAAGAGAAGATAAAGTCATTAAGTGTACGTGCGAAATCTGTGAACCTTTGACCCGCTCCAGGGAGTCAGCCAAGCATAACTCCTGGAAAGCAGTTTTAAACTAATTCAATACTCAAAATGTTTGTGCGGCTGGGCAAAAATAAACCGAATTACATACAACAATTTCAGCGATGTCTCGGGTCATAAAGATGCAAGAAAGTGTTTTTTGCTGTCAACGTGTCACCAGGGTGGTATCTCCTGAGGTTTCTGGGTGGCCCTGGAAGGACTGACATGATCTGCTGGCCAGAGAGAGTTGGCGGCTTTACTGAAGCTGAAGTTTGTTGTCGTTCCAAGATGCTGAAACAAAAGCCTATTACTCTGTGGGGGAGGGGGGGTGTTGGTGCCACACAGCAAGAGAAAAGAGTGACAAAAACCACAAGTGGGAATACTGATGTGGCAAGAGATTAGAGCAGTGTTTTAGGACAAAAGTATATGTGGTTACAGGCTTAACAGAAGCAGACTGAGGAGGGTTGAAAGACAGGGAATCACATGGACAAAAGAGGGCAGCCAGTAGTGAGGAGACCTCATAGTCAGGTCACAGTGTTCAGGACTCAACCATGGCCCTACCATTTGTTTTCTTCAGCAGGAAACCTTCATGCACATGTAGACATGGTTCATCACCCTTTAAAAAACAATGGTGATATAATTTCTGTTTGTCATTCTGGAGGTCTTTTGATTCGGGATATATCGGGAGAAGGATGCTAGGGATGGAGCTGCCAGGCAAGAGGAAGAGAGGAAGGCCTAAGAGGAGATTTATGGATGTGGTGAAGGAGGACATGCAAGTGGTGGGGGTGACGGAGAGAGATGCAGAGGACAGGAGGAAGTGGAAGCTTTTGATCCGCTGTGGCGACCCCTAACGGGAGCGGCCAAAAGAAGAAGAAGAAGAAGAAGATTCTGGAGGTCTTTTCATTTCTCAAAACCATGTACGGAAAGCCAAAGAGGAAAATAAAGAGGACAACTAGCATTTATTCATTCAGCAGATACTTTTCACAAATGTGGCAAACACTGTTACTCAGTAGTACAACAGCGGCCACACCCCTTGCACCGCTAACACCAGAACATCCTGGAAGGACCATGCAGTTGCAAAGAGACAATAACAATGGTACTTATAAGCATTTTTTTTTTTTAAATCAAGAAGTACATTATCCAAAGTTTAGCTATTTGATGATTGTGTAATATAAATAAGCTGCATGCAAGGGTCCAGTGGTCAGTCCTGGTGGAATGTTCTTTGATGTTAAAGTGTGAACTCATGAGCACACTATCAGTGTTATATTCACAACCACACACCACCCATTGCCCCGATTTTCCCAGTTATACACAACTTGTCCAGTTGATATTCACAGCCTCACATAGTTGCTCAAGTAGAACAAAGAAGTAAGCAACAGAGAAGCTCAGATCTCCCACAGCTCAAGCAGCTGCTTGTGAAGGCCAGATGTGAAAACTCAGAGACAGCAAACGGCTGCCATAGACGTCATTAGCTGAGACATGTGCGTTGTTTGTCAAATCTGTTTGAAGCGTTGATGCTGACGTATCATATTTTATTTTCGGCAATACATTTAGTCTGTATTTGCAATTTGTGCTGATGAATGTTGAGTATATAAAAGATGAAGTTCTTGGACAACCAGATGTTTTGCACAGTGTGGTGTTTGAGTTTCCTGGTTTGAAACTTGGATCAGTTTCCAGCAGGTGGTGTACTTATTGCAGCCACCACCTTCAGGTCAAAGGACCCACGCTTGGATCCTACCTTCTGGTGTACTCTTGACCAAGGCCCCTTACCCTAAACTGCTCAAATTAAAGTTATTCTACTGCAATTCAAGTATCTTAACATTTTACGTTGTTTTGGAGAAAGAAAAACATCAGCTAAATACAAGCTGAGCGTAATCTTTTCATTTTTGTGCTCACATATTTCACCTAATGTGATTTTTTGTTGCATATTTTTGCCATCTTTCACTACAGTTAGCCTTTTGGACACATCATTAATACCTTCGCAAGAGGGGAGCAACAGAATCTCTTCTAAATTTTAATTATCCTTGTCCGTAATAAAAAAATAAATCTGAATCTTTCATGTGTCATTTTCCCTGTTGAGCAACAAATAAATATTCCATAAAAGAAGCTCAAGATTTTTTTTGACAACTTCGTTGAATTGCACTGGGTATCGGCACATCAAAACGATGCCGGCGAACAGTCTGTTTTTCCTGGAGAGGTTTCAGACAGACAAAGGCCCCGAAATCTGTCCATCCAAAGAAACGGCAGCACACAACAGAACCTGCAGATAAAAGGGGTTCCGGAATCTCTCTGCTCCTGTCAAAGAACGCAATTGTGAGCTTCCTTCAGACTGCCTCTCTGTGAGGCTCGGGCGCGATGAAGCAGGAATAGGAGAGGCTAGCAGCAGGGTAGCGCTTAAGCCTCGCCGATAAAGAGAACCTTTGATAGCTCTTCCAAGGGCCCTGTCTCACTAATGACATCCAACCAAACCAAGTAGGTAGTTACCCCCCTCCTGCTTAAATATGCACCCAGCATCATTTCCATCTCGAAACATATAAAAAGTGGCCTGGCGTTGTACAGGGACCTCTCTTTGAGCTTTTTGACAGCTGTCGGAATGGGTGTCTCACACACACACATGCACGATCACACTTTGGCCACACCTCCACAACAGGCTGCCTCTTTTTTCTCCTTGGGAAACGATCAGAATTTTTAACCAAAAACCAAAAAAGCCAGAAACTGTTAAGCCACGCCCACAGGCAAAGGCTCATGGGAACGATCGCACAAATCCTCCAATCAGGAGAGCACAGCTGTGGTTTAAGCCTCCTCACGGCACATTAGTCAGTCTCTGTGCCCAGGAAGTTTGCTGGGAAGAGGGACTTAGTGTTGTTGCGGCATGTCGGCGTGCTGTGTGACGAACCATATTCTGTTCATTTATTTAACAAAACTGCGAGTCTCTGCTGGCCAGCAACAAAAAATAAGCTAAAGCACTTCAAAACAAACAAAAGGAGTGTGTAATGAAGTTCACTTCATTTGT